>VDFB02127113.1:0-10418 GCA_007258455.2 Sequoia sempervirens | reverse complement strand
AAAATGGTCAAGGAGGAAAGGTATTCCTTCAATTTATGGGTTCAAATGCCTTCCAAGAATGTAATTTTAAATATTTGATGTAGTTTTTCATGATTGGTGAGAATTTATCTTGGAGTTGCATTACTATAAACTTGCATATATTTGGATATTGTACCACTAAGGCTGATGCAATTGATTGGGCATGTTGATTATGTAATTGAAAATATTTACTAGGTTGTATTTGTGACCCAATGTATTTTTAGATCATGGGTTTATGGCTAGTGAAATTTTTGTAACTTGTATGTGACTATTATCAATAACTATATTATATCTTGTGAATATTTTTTTGTCAAATATAGTATAAGTTGATCTTTTACATTCTTACTAGTATTTTTTTTCTTATTTTGGTTAATGTTTAAGAAAAAATATTGAGGTTATATTTTGGTAGTTATTATAGTGTAATTATTTCCATAATTCTTGATTTTTCATGATATAAGCCACAACTCAACCATATTGAATCAATATCTACCCCAATCCTTTGAAAAAGGTATCAATCCAAATTATGAACTATCTACTTGGATTAAAAATAGGGGGATATGAGAAGCTATGATTAGATTCTTTAGCTATACAAAGCTATCTCATATTCCTTTGACCACATAAAATTCCCCCTTCCTTTGTAGGAAAGATATGAGAAGAGAAAAAATTATAAAATTGTATATGAACTTGTGGTAAGAATATATGCATGGAAATGGGGGACCAAAAGGGGCTCTTAAGTGGCCACATTTTTTTCTTTTGAAATTAGGAAAAATTGATAGTGGATGAGAAAATGAAGATATTTACAATCAAAATATGAAGATGTTGTTAGAGTAATAGGTTAATTACTTAATTAATTTAATCATGTTAATTAATTAAGTCGCCTTTACTTTATTTTTCACTTAAACTAAACTTAGGCCTATTAATAATTAATTAATTATTAATTATTAATTACTCACCTTTAGGGTTTTGATCTCCTTTCATAAGGATATATCTCTTTGTAATTATTTAATTCTTTTTTAATACATTTTTTCTTCACGGAAAACAAAGCACCATTGTTGTGTTTCGTTATCTCTTCTTTGTGATAGGCTATTTGATTGTAGGTGTTCATTGCGTTCTGTGAGGTTGTATTTCTCAACTTCAACATGGTATTAGAGCCAGGTATTGATCCCAGGACTTGTGAACTTGTATTTCTCAACTTCAACATGGTATCAAAGCTATAGTGTTATCTTGTTATGAGATTTTATGGCTTCAATAGTTGATGACAGAGTTTGGTTTTCTCCTGATAGTCCCACTATTCTTTGGTGTGACAATTAAAGTGCTATACACATTTCTCACAATCTAGCGGAGAAAAAATGAATGAAGCACATTGAGATCCACATGAAATTCATTAGGTAGTTGATTCAGGATGGTTCTCTCATCTTGGAGTACATTCCTACTGAGGCGCAAGTTGCTGAGATCTTCACAAAACCTTTGGTATCACCATGCTATCTCCAGTTGCAATCAATGCTTGAGGTGATGGAATTTTCCATTGGGGGGTCTTTGTGAGGCCTTCCTTCCTTCATGTTTTATTTAGCATGCTTTCATCTCTTTTTGGAGTAAATTTTTCCAATGAGGTTTCCTCTATTTTCTCCACTTTACAGAGATTTGGTTGTATTTGGGTACCTCATCTGGCCTAGTTGTCGATACCCATCTTTTCTTTCATGCATTTTGTCCTCATTTTTTTATCTTCTCCCTAAGTTCATCTTAAAAGGGGGTGTTAGAGTAGTAGGTTATTTACTTAATTAATTTAATCATGTTGATTAATTAATTAAGTCATCTTGACTTTATTTTTCACTTAAGCTAAACTTAGGACTATTAATAAGTAATTAATTATTAATTATTAATTACTCACCTTTAGGATTTTGATCTCATTTCATAAGGATTGATCTATTTGTAATTATTTAATTCAAGTTGTTTAATGCATTTTTGCTTCATGGAAAATAGAGCACCATTGTTATGTTTCGTCATCTCTTCTATGTACTGGTTATTTGCTTTCATGTGTTCACTGGGTTCTATGAGGTTGTATTTCTCAACTTCAATAGATGTAACTTGAACAAGAGTCATAATGCTCTGAATCTACTTTCTAAACTATATTTTTTTAGATGGTAGAACTTAAGGGGTTCAAATAAGGGGCCATAAAAAGTTCTCATTTTTTTTTCAAGAAAAAATAACAAAACATCTAGTCCCCCCCCTAAAATGTTAACTTCTTTTTAGTTTTTCAAAAATTACTTCTATAGAAAAAAAGCTAACACGATGTAGTTTATGCTAGCTTTGTATACTAATTTTTTGATAAGTATAATTTTTTTAAAATATAATATTCAATGTAGACACACATTAAAAACAAAAATTTGAGTGTGCACCCTCCTAAATTTTTTGGAAATTAATAATTTTTTTATTTAAATTCTTGTAAATTAGATCCTAGTTTATAATAATGTAATTTGTTTCAAATTCTAATGAATGGGTAAAAACTAAAACCATAAATAACATACATATGTTTTTGAAAAAAAATGGATACACTAACAAAATAAATTAATGATATAAAAATTAACATATTTAAAACATAAAATAAATTACATGGTTAGAAATCTAAGAGATCTCAATATTCTTGTGGTATTTTTTAAATTGGCATTGAAAGACATGTAAACTTAATGGAGAGCATGAATATTTCATGTTTTTTAGAATTTATAAGAAAAATCCTTCATGCATTCATATGTAAGTCCAACACTTTGGGTTGGATGCCTAGAAGGTAAATGGATAACCCTTTGGGTTGGATGTCTATGGGAAATCCAACCCTAAGAGTTGACAATACCCAAATTGGATAAAAATGTGAGAATGTTATAGCATGCTTGTGTTATAATACAAGCACATTATAACACACTCATATTATTTTCTTCAAGGAAAAAAAGAATAGTCTCCATCTCCCTCTCTTCATCCTCTAGACCTATCTCTATCCTTTTCTCTATCTTTATCTCTCTATCTCCCATCCTCTTTATATCCATCCCCCTCTCTCTCTCTCTCTACTTGGTTACAAATATATCTCATGATACATAATCATTATATTGGAATATAAGCTATTTTTTAAAAATCTCTTAAAGGGTGTTCCTTATGAAACCCCATTGAGGGGATAACACCCTTAGAACCAAAGGGGATGCAAGGTAAGCCACCCTTTACCCATAGAAAATAAAATGGGCTTAAAAAATGGTTAAAAAATATCAATATGCTATACCTTTAACAAGATCAATTCATGACGATCTTTCGACCGACCCGGACTTCGATATGTCTCGACTATTCCCGATTCGACCTCGAGATCCTTCGAATCCCGAGGATTTACCTGATGCCTTTGATCGATCTCGATCTGACTTCGAGATGATCCGAGACGTGATCTCGATCTTTCGGACGACACCCACGACTTTCTGAGCGCTTGTTTTCCTTTTCCCGATTCGATCTTTCGACTTCCCATGTTATATATATATTCTCTATCTCTACTTTTCATATCCCTATCTCTTCCTCTCTCTCCCTCCCTCCCTATCACTCCTTCTTTCTATATTTATCTACTTCACCTCTATCATCTCTCTCTATATATTATGATGCCCTGCCGTGTGAACCCCAAAGGACAACTAAAACTAACAAATTACAACACAAATTTTTTTGAAAGTAAAACATAACAAACAACACATGTAATGCAATTATACATATACTACATCCTCTAGGGTACACGTGAATATGTTACTAAACGTAAAACCCATACCATAACGATGATTAACCAACTATGGGTATTCCACTTAACCATTATATAGAATTAATAATCGGTGAAGTACATCCATAGCATTATATGTATAAAAATTATCCATCATACCTATGAACATAATTACAAATATTTGCACAGATGCAACACCATTAAAGAATCATATAGTATGAAGCAATAACCACATATTAGCACCAAGAATCTATAATCATAAAATGAACATAAAGCATCCAACAGTGACTATAAGATAATGCCAGAGGCTAAAATCATCGCATTTATAATATAAAGATACATCGTTCAAGATTTACATCACTACAATAGTGCTTCCCAACATGAATGTGAATGGTACAATAACATGGAATAATCTAACTGAATGTATGAATACAAATCATAAAGGTTGGTTCCAACTCTGGCACATCTCTAAAGTCACAGCAACTAGTACAAATCTACACATCTTGATCCTTGGTTGGGGAACCAATGGAGTGCATAGCACATTCCACCCGACCATGTGGACCACCAATTGTGCTAGGAGTTGACAAGGAAGACCCACAACCAAAAAAATCAAGTGTAAAATAACAAACAAGACTCCATGACAAGAGCAATGTAGTGCCCCTCTGGTTTGGTCATTCTTGGAATTCAAGTAAGTTGATATTTGAGTCGTCATGTTGTTTTCATTTGTTAAAAGTGTTATTAAGTGTGGTTAAATTAATTGTGGTGTCGTGTTGGTTTCATGATTACATTGTTTAATTGACTCTGTGTTATGTGATAAGTTAATATTTTGATTAATCAATATAATTAAATAAAAATTGATTGAGATGTTAGCTTAAATCAATTTGGAAATTAAATGTTTATAAATATTTAAATCGAGTTGTTAGAAATATATATATATATATATACTATTTAAATTGTATCTAAAAATAACTGAAATTTTGATTAATTAAATGAATTAGTTGTGTGAAATATTAAGTTCATTATTAAATAAATAAATTTGTTTTGTAAAAAGCACTATTTTAATGGTAATTGATAATAATTACTAGTATATTAATTTCTTAAGGATAATTGATTAAATATTGAAAATAATGTGATTTTAAATAAATTCTAAAAATAAGATTCGGAACTCAAGAGGGAAAAAGCGAGAAAATTTGGAAAGAAAATAGTAAAAAGATAAGAAACGATAAAATAAAAAGGGTGTGCACATGCACGACTTAGAACTGGATTCGAAAGGGGAAACTTACCAAATTTTATGGAACTTGTGTTTTCAAAAACATATCTTGATGAAAGCTTTATGTAATAGCAAAGGTTAGGGGATTATGAGGATTATTATTGTTTTGGGGGTATGGGCAATGATTTTAGGGGAAAATAATATATTCAGTGGTGGGAAATAGAAAAGGGAGCTTTGAAAATTGGTTCAGATAAAAAAAGAGAATTCATTAGGTTGGGAAAAACCATTTTGATGGCAGTTATCTCTACAAATGATCAAGTTGTTGCAAAGGGCTTTAGTTTTGGAAGGAAGGACCTGTAGCAGGGATAGAGAGATTCTTGAGCACGACTTCTCCAATACCAAACGACAGAGTCCAGGTAGGAGTTGCTTTTGGTATTTATTTTTATATTCTCTGTTATGAACAATGACTCCTTTACTGCCTATTGTTGAAGAAAAATAAAATCCTGAGTTTCTATTATGTTCTCATAGCGTCCCTCTAAGACTATAGCCTTTTTTTATTGTTTTGTGCTAATGGTTGTAGCTAATTTTTTATACGAATCTTAGGCTACTTTTTGCGTATAGAAAGCTCATCCTTTCATCAAGAAAGGGTGCGTACATGGTTAGCCATTATTAATTATTAATTTTTTTTTTCAAATTTAAAAAAAAAAAAAACTCGTATGTCTGACCAACTTAACTCCGGTCAAACTTCATGAAATTCAATTTTTAATCCTATAGTATGCAAATCATAGAATGTGACACATGCTAAATTGATTCAAAAAGTGATACCATTTGAAAGCTATAGATTTTTTCAATCAACCTATCAATTAGGATTCCTAATATGTAATTCAAACAGAAAATGAATAATAATTACTTTTGAATTCAAAGTAAAGAATAATTTATATTGGCTCTAAAGTTGAGAGTCTTCCTTTAAAACTATTTTTAATTTACTCAATTTTGGGTAAAAAAATAGTTGTCGCAATTACATACCCATCATATCACATTTTGTTTCATGATGATCCTCCGCACATACCCAAATACTTAATTAAATATGAAGTGAATAAAGTTTCTAATTAAATATTTTAGAATATTCAATTATATGAAGAGAAGAAAAAGTTTCTAATTAAAGGGTATGTGCAGGATCATCATGGAAAAAACAGGCCCTTAAGTGGCAAAAATATCAGAAAAATCAAAGTTAGACAACTTGATGTAAAAATTTGAATAAGTTATTTATATTATTTAAAAAAATTGTAATAATAGAATTTTTAGGAAATTGAATGTGAAGTCAAATACTCAGTTTCTTAAAAAAAAATATATATCTATTTGTTGGTGGAAATTTAAAATTTCAATGTAAAGAGTACTTAAATTTCAAGGAAAAAATATATGTGTTTATCTCCAATTCACCTAACCACAATAAAATGATAATATATTTTTATAATATTTTAGATATAAGTAGAGGACCCATGTCCAGATGTGATGCATTTTTTTTATAATTTTTTCCAAGTAAATAATTAATTATGATTTTTTTACAAGCAAACTTTTAAAAATATAAGTCCATATGTCCGGGACTTCACCTTAACTTGGATCAAAAATTCATGAAATTCATTTTTATTTTTAATCCTGATAGCATGTGAAGCATAGAATGTGATGCATGTTTGATTCAACAAATATGACACCGCTTGAAAGATATAAATGTTTTAAATCAGTCTATCAATTAGACTTTAGTTGCAATTTCACAAATTAATAATAATTACTTATTAAATTCAAAGTAAAACATAATTTATATTGGTGGAAAGCTGAGAACTTTAAAACCCCTTGTTTCATCACTTGGCACAGTCGTCACCAAAACTCCATCATATTGCCACTTTTGGGCCTATCATGATCCTAGCAGATACCCAAATATATAAAATACTTAATTAAATATGAAGTGAAGAAAGTTTCTAATTAAATATTTTAGAATATTTAATTAAATGTAGAGTGAGGAAAGTTTCTAATTAAATATTTAGAATATTTAATTATATGTAGAGTGAAGAATTAGAAAGTGTTTAATTAAATATTTAGAATATTTAATTAAATGTGGAAAAGGAATTTAGAGGAATGTCATTAGAATTTACAATTCAACTTATGATAATTAATATAAATAAATTATAAAATCTATTTAATTAATTAAGAGGAATATGGAAGGTGGTAATAATTAAATAAACTTATTTATTTAATTAAATTAGAAGAATTAGAAAGTGAATGATATAAATAAATAATTAAATTTATTTATATGTAGATGACTTTAGAAGATTAATTAAATAATTCATATTTAATTAATTAACAAGCTTGATTAACTGTGACCATTTTTAGATGTATACATTTTTCCCCTCTTTGAAGTGATGTGTGAAACACATTGCTTCAAATAAAATATTCCTGCCTTTGAAATTTGTTGTGTTTGATTTTGCCCCTTGGTCAACAAAATTTTAATTGATATACCCTTGATTAAAATGGAAAAATTTTAACCGATATACCCTGCACTAAAAAAATGTGTCCGATATGCCTTTTGGATTTGAATATAATATGTTTTTGATTGAAAAAAATGTAGTTGATATTGATGATGCCCCTTTGGAGGTAAATCAATGATGATGAGACAAATGCTGAGTTGATGATGAAATCTTATTAATGAGAGGAGGGAGTAATTTAGCTCCGGGATAATTGATTAAAGATGTCCCAATCAAACTACAAGCCAAGATGGATTGATGATGACGATGATAGTGTTGTTGATGAAGGAAGGATACATCCCAATAATGATGATGATGAGAGTGTTGTTGATGAGGGAAGGATACATCCCAAAAAAACATAAGGATAGGGAATGATACATCCTGATGACGATGATGATGATGATGATGAAGTGTTGTTGATGAGGGAAGCATACATCCTAATGATGATAATGATGATGATGAGAGTGTTGTTGATGAGGGAAGGATACATATCTATGATTATGATAATGGTCAAGGCTTGCAGTAAGGCTAAGAACAAGATCAAAGGTATGATTAAATGATTTGTGCTAGATTGAATGGATTGATTAGATGATATTGAAAAAAAGGATTGGATGAATTGATTGCGATGAGATTGGAAGAAATGATTTGATGGATTGATTGAGATAATGTAGATGAGATGTGATGGATATGATAATGTTCATGCACACACTAATATGGATGTCATCTATATTAGCCATGCAGATTTTAACTATGCAAAATGAACTACACACCGTTGCTATTTTGTGAGCCAAATTTATGCTTATTTATCATCATTGATCCTTTTGATATGTTGAAAGTTAGTACAAGCATTGATGGTATAATGTAGACCATGATGACCTGAGTACAACTTCCATACAACTTTTGTTGAGATTTGATAGTGCAAGATAGCACAAGCATCTAGGTATAATGAGATCGAGATGACCTAAGCATCTCTTGCGTAAACAAGCAAGAATTAATCATTTTCCTATGAAAATTTGAAATGTCATCAATAATAATTTGTAGAGCATGTCCCATGATAATTTGCACAGTAATACTGATTAACTCACAGAGAGAAGACAAAGAAAATATCATTCTCCTCCCTAGCCCCTCTAGTTCTAGACATCATTGAGGTACTCCAGAGAAATGATAACAACAATCAAGATAAAACAATTGAACATAAGTGATAAAGTGATCAAACCATGATTGAGAATATCATCCAATGAGAGTTGATTTTTTTTGTTTTTGATGTTGATTTGGATGGTCGGTTGTTTGATTGATTGCGATTGATGTTCAACTTGATGTTTAGGATGATTGATGTTTTCACTAGGTTGTCTTGATGTTGCTTGTTTGTTGATTTAAGCTCAAAATAAGTTGCCCTCGGTGAGTTCAAGATTTTTCCCCTAGTCTAAGATGAGACAATGACCATTTTATTGATGAAAGCATATGATTTATTGAAATTTTTTTGGATATTGGAAATATTTTGATTTTTTTGGATTTTGATGTTATTTTTTGGGTTTTAATGTTGTTTTTTTTTTTGGGGATTTTGATGTTGTTTTGATTTTTTTGGGATTTTGATGTTTTGATTTTTTTGGATGTTGATGTTTTCTATTTTTCTTAGAGTTTTCAAGGACATTTAAGATGGACTAGGATGACCAATTGGAGAAACAAGATGCCCCACAATATAAGATAAGATGCATGATGAAGGATATGGTATGGAATATTTTGATGAAGTGAATAGGATAAGATGCATGATTTTCAAGAAGATCCTTAACCTTGTTAAGATCAAAGGTGAAAATGAGGATAATGACCATGAATGATAAGAGGAAAATGGAAGATAGTATATGATATGGAGATGGATATGAAAGATAATATTTGCATGATAGGAGGATGGAGGAAGGGTTTCAGCATCAAGTGTCATGACTAATATCCCTCAAATATGTGCTCTAATAGACCATGGGAATGGGAATTAGATTTATAAGTTTTGGCATGATAGTAGAAGCTAAGGCATTATTCAAAGCTTTGAATTAAAGGATGAGAATGGGAATTGGATGTTGGATAATGGATAGGAGGTTGGAAGGCTTGGTGATGGATATATGGAGAGGATGGAAAGATTAAGGTTGGTACACACCTTGAAGGGTGATGGAGTGATGGGGGAAAAGTGGATTTGGAAGGTGATATGTTTTTATATGGGAGATGGGGATAAGCTTTTAGATAAGAAATTTTGGATGCCAATTTTGATTTTATTGCTTCTATGAGACTTTTAGGAATCCACATGACTTTTGATTTTGATATTTTCTTTATGGGCCTTTGTGGCCTTTGATATTTTTCTCTTTGATTTATGGACCTTTGCAGTCTTTGAAATTTTTATTTTGAATTGATGGGCCTTTGTGGCCTTTTGAATTTTTCTTTTGCTTTGATGGGCCTTTGTGGCCTTTTGAATTTTTCTTTTTATTTTTGCATGACTCTTCGAGGAGACATGATGATCCTTTGATACATGTGGATTTTTATATTGAATCTTTTGATATTTGGCACCCAAATTGCTTCCAAAAGCAATGGGAGGAGCATATTGAGATGACTGATATGGAGGTATGATGGATGAGTTAATGTAGGAAGAATTTTGAAAGTGGATCGAGGATGTGTGCCTTTGTTGTTCTTGAAGAATAAGAGATGGAGAAATGTGGGACCTTAATATGGATGGAAGGGTTGATGAGCTAGGGTTGGGATGATAAGGACCAAGGATAGATGGAAGGTTTGATGAACTAGGATAAGGACCTAGGATAGATGGAGATTTTGATGGGATAGGATAAGGACCTAGGATGGATGGAGAGTTTGATGGACAAGGATAAGGACCTAGGATGGATGGAGAGTTTGATGGAGAGTTTTGAAATGAATCATTGGATGTAGAGGATATGATAGAAGA
>VDFB02127112.1:0-35510 GCA_007258455.2 Sequoia sempervirens | reverse complement strand
ATATTTGACATATATGAGAAGACAAAAGGTCTCTTCAATTGCTTCAGGAGTGATATTCAAAATGAGTTTGTTTTCTGGACCATATATTTTCCTCTTGTCAGAGTCATAATATTGGGCACATGACACTACCAATTCAGAAGACTGCACAGAAACTAGGAAGGCAGCAGCTTGCACAATACCACTATGAGCTGTACAAGTCACCCAATATGTCCTATCTCCTTCCTTATTTACCCTTTGAATGAGTTCCTTGACATCTACATGTCCAAGACCAGTATCATCAATATCTGAGACTGTGGCAGTGATTTTTGAGGCAGGGGACCAGCCTTTGTACTTGTACTTCATCTGTTTGAACTTTGGATTGCTTGGCCTTCATCTGTTTGGATTGCATTTCCTTCAATGGTAAGGTCAAGAAGACTACACAAAAACATAAAGGAGCTTTAGATCAAAGAATGAATTCAGGGAAAGGTAGGTGTAAAAAGCATTGAAAGAGTTCTGTGAGTGCTAGCAAGTCTGTAGGATGATGGAGTTTGGCAGAAAAAGAGCAGTTACAATATTGCTTGGAAGGTCCGAAACTTGCTGGGAAAGCAATACAAAAAGAGCAGGAATTGGAAGTTGGAAAGCAGACTGCAGTCATATGAGAAACTGCATGGGACCTTGAGACCTCAGAAGGAAAACAAAAGCGGAAAATGGAGCTTCAGATGCCATTTGCAGCTGCAGGAACATAGACCGCGATGCATCTATTTTGGGATAATGAGAGGAACAACACCAAGCTGTTATATATTGTTTTATGCTTATATCCTCTGTACATCACTGTTATATTTCTGCCATTTCATGTGTAACATGCTGCCTATATCTCATTGCTCTTGAAAGAACACATTGGACCTGACGTCTTTGCAATCTTTGAAGTCTTGAATCATGGGGTACTTATTTATAGTTTCATTTAGTGTTAACGGTTAGTGTCTACACATCTGCCCTAAGCTGTAGAGACTTCTCCTCTTACAAGGAATTTTCGTACCTGAAAATGATGATCACGATAATATTTAACTCCCACTGGTATCCAATCTTCCACTGTTGACAGAAATGGAGGCCTTTTACCTCTCATCCTTCTAGGTCTTTTACAAAAATGAACCCTCCAAAGAGTATTATAACATCATTATTGACAAATTACCATGGATATAAATTAAAACAAATAAGTGGCATACCCTGTGTTTTTATTCATTCTATATTCCATCTAATGTAGCATCCTCTCCTCGTTTTCTTGAGAATGTTTATGCTATAAGTAACAGACAAAGCATACCAATTCCCTGGATTGAGAAACTGTGTAAAGTTTTTTTTGAAGACAAGGCCCTTTGACTTGATTTAATTTGAATGGTCAAAGGAATGGTTTTAAGTCAATTACAGATGGATGCTCTAGTTCTCTAAAAAAGGCCTCCATCAAATATCATTCTTTTTAATATTTCAAGATTTTATTTGAGGTTTATGTATTGTACAGATAAGGGAAAATGTTATTTTTTAGTGGATATTTTGTAAGCTATGAAACAGGATGTTGACCCATCTAATGTTGTGTAGGTCACCATAGACATATCTTATAGCACCTGCATTTAAGTTGTAATTTGCAATCCTCAGAAATACAAGCATGTTTTTAGATGCCTTGTGTTCTAGCCATGAGAATTATGCTCAAGGATATTTTGGAAGTGTTGCTCCTTACATTGTATATGGCAGAAGATTCAGATTCTCATTAGTAACCACCTTCAAGCTCAAGCTACACAACGCAAAAGTCGATTTCTTGAAACTTGTTAATGCATGATTTCCAAGTGTCAATATTCTACTTCAAAAGTTGTTGCACTAAGTACCATGGTTATTAGAGAAATATGGTAACTATATGTATCCCTTAACTGCGAACAAATTAATTTTGGAGGGTGCATTTTGTTTTGAGGTAAAATGTCATTAAAGTTTCCAGAGGTTACAATGGTGTCGTCCTCTTTGCAAACACAGATTATCCTCATTTGGAGAATCTTATTCAACCATTGATTCAATTTGCAAGTGAATTCAAAAAATTACAAATTGCAGAAATCCCACATGATGAAGACATGCAGACAAAGATCCAATACAGTTGGAATCGTCTCAAACACGTCTGTGCACACTGCAGCACATGCAACAAATCTGGAATGATATGTTATAGAAAAGTCAAAGAAGACAAAATTCACTGATGCAAAGGAGGCACTGATTTATGCATTGTGTGAGGAAGATATTTGGACATGATAATAATTATTTGCCATCCATACACATTTTGTTCACTTTGTCCATGAAAATGTCCATTAGAGTCTAGGGAAGTAAGGCAGAAATGAGCAAAGAGAGATTCCGTAGATTAATAGCTAATATGTCCACACATCCCAGAGAGGTAAATATGGTTTTATTCAATGTGTAAAAAGAGCCATTTGGGATTAATGAGAACAGATTACTTATTTTTTCTGATTTTATCCAGAATAGTTTTTGTTGATGTGAAATAAAGATCTTGTTATAAACATGGTCCTCCTAAGGAAAGGGACGTAAATCCTACTGACGCTACTCTGGGGATAAGTCTCACATAGATGGACTCTAACACAACTATCAATGATGATCCCTCAACGCATAACAGCAGTCCCTTCAACAATTGATGATGAATAATTACATTGATGAGGATCTCTCCATTGTAGATGATCTAACATAGCCTTCTTTCTCTAACATTTAGTTCTCTACTGTTGGCAAATTCTCAAAATTTTAACTTGTACTAGTTCAGTCCTGGGAAAATGGATGTATTTTATAATGATTTTAGGTATCAAAAGCATTGATTAATCTACGTTCTAAACCTTGATTCAATATCAATATGTACTTTGTACTTTGTACCTATATCTTGCATAACTCCAACGGCATGCTAACATGACATTTCATAACATGATTATATTAGTATTGTTTTACCTATTCAACGGGCCAAAAAATCAGTTTTTGTTTAACCATATAACCTTGTAAAGTTAAGAGTAAACAAAATATAAACCTATTATAAACCTATAGTAAAAAACTAAAATTTAAATGTCAAATAAAAAAATATTACAACTTTTTTAAACAGTTCCAGGCATTCTTGTTTAGATGACTTCTGGTTTAAATATCTAGATGTAAAATGATACACAAGATGCAAAGAATACATACATAGGAAACCAAATTGTTTCCCATAGCTACTTAAAGTGTGTTAATTTCTTGGTTCGCAATCTCCAGGTTTCATGCCAGTTGTGACAGAACTTTAAATACCTGATATAATGTGAACAAAATTCCACCTAACATGCCTGTAAAGTCTCGTAGAAACCACTGCAAAAACCACATTTTTAGATCATAAGTACATGCAAAAATCAAATAAATATTTCCACAAAGATGCAACTTGACGTTTTATGAGAAGGGTTCAAGACAATGACTACTTTTTTTAAATCAAAAGTAGATAAATAGCTCAACAATGTAGGTTATTGAAGTTGAAGCATTGTGCATATTTTCTGAAGCCATTGCTTACACTGCTCAACTAAACACCTGAACATTCCTATGAAAATTCTCTTTCTTCAATCCATATTATATTATTATGTCTTTGCCATTATCTGATTTGGAAGAAATTTTCTTTTCTAATACATTGTGAAAAGCACTTCGAATGTATCTTTAAACAATCACAGAATAGCATTACACCCCCAAAAATTTGAGATTAACCCATAGTAATCACCACCCACCTCATCTGCTGTGTGATTTCATGATTTTTCCAAGAAGTGGTTCTGAAATTTTGTTATGTATATGTTTCCTACTTTTGGCTCATTTTTACACTTAGGAGAAGAAAAATAAAAGTATGGATAGATTAGAATTTTTTAGTTTAGGGTTAAGGCCAAGGTATTCTATCTTTTCAAGTTTAACTTTGAGTAGATTAATTTTTGAGTTAAATTTTTAAACACTAATGAAGGTTTTTCTTTTAGTTATATCCTAATGAAGATTTGGCTAAGTAACAAGGTTTGTGTTCATGATCAAGTTGGGTGAAGAAAAAATCAGGAACAATTTCGTCAACTAGTAATATTTAAGAAAAAATTCATGATTAAATTTGAACAATGTAATCTGCAATTTTTATCTTTAATATTTTATATTTTTTAAATATTAAAATCTAAACATATTTCAAAATTTAATTTTAATATAAATATGTTAAATAAATATTAAATAAAGTTAAAAATTAAAAATCTACATTAACTATTTTTAATATACTAAATTTTAAACATTTCTCTTTTTTTGTTTTGTAAGGGGAATTTTTTTACCAGCTCAAGCCAATGTAGATCATAGACAACAGATCTCCTCCCAACATTGATGTCAACAACTTGTTCAACTTAGAAATCAACATTATCCAACTTGGATGTCACTTTGGAGATTTAATCAATTCAGTTTAACTATGGCTTTGAATTAAAAATTATTAATACTCAAATATATGTAAAAATTAAAATTTAATTTACGCATTTAAATATTAAAAATTTAAATTAAATTTTAAATTAAAGACTTTAAACATATTAAAATGAAACATGTTATAACTTAAATATATTAAAAATGAATAATACATTATGAATATTATTGAAAGGTTACTATTTAAAAATTAAAATGAAAACTTGTAAGGTTTATTATTATAAAATTTGTAACATAAAAATTAAAACCTAAACTAGCCCCTGCCGTAAATGAAGAAAAAATGGCGCATGTGCGAAAAAATTCAGAGCAGATGATTGTTGATGTTATTGCAGCTTCGGGCTTCATACTTATTTATTTGTGATTATTTAATGGCAACATATCTCTAAGATGGCCGACCTCCTTTGTAATTATTATTTATTATTTGTAATTATTTTTATGGTGGCCAACCTTGTCCTTGAAAAGGTGCGACCCCTCTAAGCAACATGTATATATAGAAGGTCACTTTCTCTCATTTGTGTATCAAGCAAGTTCGATCTCCTTCTTCTCAAGTGTGAATTATATCAAGTGCAGATTATTCTATCTAGTGCGAATTATTCTAAGGCAGATTGTGAGTCTATTCAAGTGCAGATTGAAGGGCGGACTATTAGTTTGTGTTACATCATTGCTAGTGCTAATTATTGGCCTTGTGTGTGGCCTCATTGTAAAGAGACTTGTTGCCATTGCTCATTTATATAAGAGATATATTTGTTGCTGGGTTTTTCTCCCTCAAGAGGAGGGTTTTCCCAGGGTATCTGCTATGTTATTGTAATGTCCCCTTCTCATCAGTAATTTGTTCTGACACTCATCAGCCTATTCCGGAAGCCTGTAGGCGTGTGTGAGGTAAAATTAGGGTTTCCAGTTCTGAGGTTCCTTGGCATTTTCTGAGAGTTTACTATTTATAGTAAATTCTATTTTAAGCAGTATGGAGTTTGTCAGCTTTCAGTACTTCATTTCCAGTTGGAGCATTTATTTGCAATTCATGTTTGACCTCCTAAGGCATTTTTATGTTGAAATAAGGCATTAAGGTTATATTATGCAGTTGACCCCCTTGGCCTAGATGAACAACTTTAAGTTGTATTTAAAAAGGGGACTTGGAAGGGTGACGCCTTCATGAAGAGGTTTATTATTTTTTAATAAGAACATTATTCCTTGGGAAAAATGGACGCCACTTTAATAAATGAGAATTTTGAAATAAAGTGAAATTCTTCTTAAGCAAATTGGACGCCATCTTGAGAAGTTGATTGTTTTTGGGAATTTGAAAGGTCTCCTATGTCTTTTGGTCTGCTTCTCAGGAATTTGGAGAGTTTGTGAGCTCTTATTTAATGAAGGTTTTTGCTCCAGCATTTTATCCATTCAAGTTATCATACTGTTATGCTGTCGGAATGACATTTGAACTCATGCTTTGAGGATGCTACCTCCTAGCCACTATCCAATTTCGTGTTTGAAATACAACACCTAGTTGGACTTTGCTACTTCTCATCCAGACTAGCAGATTTGTGCTTATAGTTGAAGTTTTGATGAATTTTCCAGATTTTGAAGTTGCTAATGTTTCTACAGCTGAAAGTGAATTCTGTTAGCAGCTCTTGGAATAAAATTAATTTGATTCTGGGTACTTTTGCATTGCAATTGTCTAACAAGGGCGCCCCTTTCCTCCAAGTTTTGGATTTTTATTTGAAGTCTACAATTTTTAAAGCTAAAATCGCCCCTTCTCAATGTTAAAACTTATGATCAGATTTACATGCACAGAAATAAAATCAAATCAGACACAATGACACAGCAGATACCCTGGGAAAACCCTCCACTTGAGGGAGAAAAACCCAGCAACAAAGATCTCTCTTTTGTATATCAATAATGGCAACAATTCACTTTACAATGAGGCCAATCACAGGGCCAATATTCAGCACCTACACTAGATGCACAACAGATAATAATCTGTCCTCACTAAATCTGCACTTACAGAAATTCGCAATCTGATCTAGGAGATAATTCACCCTTGAATGAAGGAGAGAAAACCAACTTGCTTGATCGTTGCACAAGGAGAGAAGTGATCTCTTATAAATACTTGGCTATAAGAGATCTCACAAGGTCGGCCTCAACACAAATTACAATTTGAACAAGTCGGCCAAGATGAATATAATTTACAAAGAAAGGTCGGCCCAGAATAATAAATATATTATTTACAAATAGATGCGCCCATGCTCATTTATTCTCACATATAAATAAATAGCCAATAGGCTATATTTATTTATGACTTTACTCGAGGCTGGAAGGATGAACCCGAAGCTGCTTAGTATCATTAACACTCCCTCTCAGCTAGGGAGAGAGCTTCCAGCTACACAATACGAATCATCTCAGTATGAAGTCCATCAGCCATCATTGCCTGCAATTAGATATAAAGAGAGAAATATCACCTCAATGTGATATTAGATATCGTCTCGATATCAACCATCACATGGTAAGTATTAGTGTTCATCACTTGCGTGATGTTGTCACCTCAACGTGACTTTCACCATGGCTCTCTCAGAGGGTGAAACACAAGTACAAGAAGATCATCACGGACTCTCTCACGTGATGGAGTCACACACATGACATCCACCATGACTCAGCTCAGAGGGTGGAAACAAGGGCTTTCACCTCAAATTCTTCCGCACGAAGAAAGTGCAATAGTAAGTACAAGTGTTCATCACTTGCGTGATGTTGTCACCTCAACGTGATTTTAACATGGTTTCCAGAGGGTGAAACACAAGTACCACATATGTCATGGAGTCGCACACATGACATCCACCATGACTCAGCTCCAGGGTGGAAACAAGGGCTTTCACCTCAAATTCTTCCGTCAAGAAAATGCATTAACAAAGGATTTCACCTCGAACTTCTCTCACAGAGAAGAAGAACTCATTAAGCAAGGCTCACGATTGAGACTCATACTCAGTCAAGGCTGGATTCTCCACCATACCAAGCTTATCTCAAAGTATACAAACTTTATCTTGGCGAGAGGCTTGGTGAGAATATCTGCCATTTGCTCATCAGTGCTAATGTACCTCAACTGTATAGCCTTCCGCAGTACCATATCTCTGATATAGTCGTACTTGATCTCAACATGCTTGGATCTGTCATGATACACAAGATTGACAGAAATTTCACACAACTCTGATTATCACAATGAATAATAGTAGGCTCCATTGATTGTCCAACCAATCCTGCAAGGAGCTTACGAAGCCACACTGCTCTTCGAAAGCCATGTAAGCTGCAATATACTCAAATCATCACTCAATGCTACAGAAGATCGCCTCGCTGCACCGAAATCATAGCGTAACCCAAATTGAAGCAACAGCCAGAGGTGCTCTTCTGACTGTGACACAAACTGCCCAATCAGAATCAGTGAACCCAAGTAACTCCAAGTTTGCATCTGAAGTATACTTCAACCCATATCCAACTGTGCCACGCAAGTATCTCAGGATATGTTTAGCTGCAACAAGATGTATCTGACTCGAATCACACATAACCTGGCTAAGTGCACTCACTGCATAGCAAATATCAGGTCTAGTGTTAACTAGATACATCAAGGATCCAATCAACTGTTTGTACAATGTAGGATCCACCAAATCTGAACTAGCTGCAGCAAGATTACCATCTTCTTCAGACTCAGCAGGCTCCCTCTAAATCTTCAGGCACTTGCATCAACCTTCTGACCTCTTCGTCCAAGATTTCCTGCAACACTTTGACCTAGATAACTGTTTTCCAGCGCACACCTTTGGTACAGAAGAGAGCTCAGGAAAGTCCTCCTCGACCTCTTCCCAGATTACTCTATTCTGAATAGATTTGCGGAGCTACCAATGACAAATCCAGAAGACAATCTTGAGCAATTATGATCTTAGCAACTGAAGGGATCCTCTAGGGGTTTAGCACCTAGCCTTTCAATACAACAATCTTCACTTCTTCTCAGTGAGTTATAGAACTCCCTCTTGATCCTTGCTTCAGAGAATGCAAAGAAGATTTCTGGAAGTGAACTCCCTCTGGCCACCAGCTTAGTCCCATGGCTGCTTGATCATTTCTTTGGTTGGCATGACTTTCTCACAAGATGCCTCAAGCTTTTCATCACTAAGCAATCTCTCATTACCTTCTTGCTCTTAGAACATTGAACTGCAAGCATTTTAGAGAGAGATTACTAACAGTTTATGATTACCCAAAGAAATAACAAGGCTGGAATCATACAAAGTTTACTATCTCAGGTTATAGCATGAACACATAAGAATTTATGAACAAAATTAAAATATGGATTAATCAACCTATAAGAGAAATACATCAAGGAATCAGAATGAAGGGATAAGGAAACTTATCTTTATTGGATTCTGATATGTCCTGCTTCCATCTTTTGCTCCTCTTGAGAGTGCTAAACTCAGTATCAACAAAATACAGTCTGCACAACTATAGATTCCTAATATGCAACCAACATGTTCAATATAGGACTAGCCTTCTCAAGGCACCATCGTAGTCCATGAACATGGAGGAAGATATCGATGTGAACATGCAATTATCTTTTTCATCTCAGAGTCACACTCAAAGATTAGCATGAAACAACTCGCAATGAAACAACTTTGTGTAGAATCATCATCTAATATGCATAACTTGATGATCAGACAACATGATTCAAGTAGCCAAAGTCAGATTTGCACAATGAACACAAGAATACTTATCTTAATGGTTGCAGTCATCAAACTCAAATGTCATCCATTAGCAGCTTGATCTGTCGACAGGATGAACTCGTGACTGCAAGGTCGTAAAGACCATTGATGCCCAACCAGATGAGTTGCTCGACATCTGACTGGCAATGGTACTGCTCTTGCTGATTACATGAGACTCATCTTAGTACTGTTGGAGCTTGGCGATAGTAAATCGCAATCTTTCCCAATGTGATCTCAGGATTTTCAGTAATCCCGAAGTAGAGCCAATTCCTATGTGCAAACTTAACACTAACTGGTGTTCAACTGAATCGATGTCTTTGGGCTCCCAAATAACTGCGTCCCAATGACGGCCAGAGAACTAGAAGGCACAGAGTTTAGCCGAACTACATTACCGTCACAGTCCCAATATGATCCGATGGTGATATGACTCGCAACTCCAAAGATTGGTGACGGCGCACAGACTTGGCTCAACTCCCGTGGTAGACAATGGACAGCACTGATGAGAGTCAAGGCTCTATCGCGTCAAGCTGGAGATTTGCCTCAGGGAGGTGCGCGAGCAAGATGTTAGAGTGTTGGCCCTTCGTGTATACTAGATAATGGAATACCTCCGTTGTGTGCACCAGATAGGAACTTCTGAGCTCAGACCAAAGAACACTCTGTAATGTCACAAAACTAGACCCTGTTGATCCCGTGTATGATCTGTGCGATGAATATGGAAATGGATCTGTGAATGTCCAGTTAGACCGGCGGCTTCAACCTCACGGCTTCAACCTTGTAGTATGTAGAGACGTCTTATTCTCAAGGTCCCGATATCGTTATCTTTAAAAGTAGTGTTAGATCTTTAAACTCCACAGGAACCCGATACTCAGATTATGTGCGACTCATTTCTTTCCATTATGGCGAGAGAATTTCCTCAAATATTCGGAAGTGTGGACTCCTCAGACTTGAGTTACCTGAGCGAAGGACATACATTATGATGACCTTCCTTGAATGCGATGACTGAAGCAATGACAGTGTGCAGAATGATGCCCGATTCAAGGTGGAACACTACTGATGTGCGGAAGAGAAACACTGAACAAGTCCGCTCACACTAGCCGACTCAAGGATGGGAACACTCCCTGAGAAAGACGCCTTCTTCGATGTCACCCAGATCTAGAGATGTGTAGCATAGACAAATTATAATATCACAGGATCTTGGCCCTTCAAATCTCAATCGATCTTCACAGCTGCTTGTACAAATCTGATCAAGATCTTCTTTAAAACCCGCTCTGATACCATGTTAAAACTTATGATCAGATTTACATGCACAGAAATAAAATCAAATCAGACACAATGACACAGCAGATACCCTGGGAAAACCCTCCACTTGAGGGAGAAAAACCCAGCAACAAAGATCTCTCTTTTGTATATCAATAATGGCAACAATTCACTTTACAATGAGGCCAATCACAGGGCCAATATTCAGCACCTACACTAGATGCACAACAGATAATAATCTGTCCTCACTAAATCTGCACTTACAGAAATTCGCAATCTGATCTAGGAGATAATTCACCCTTGAATGAAGGAGAGAAAACCAACTTGCTTGATCGTTGCACAAGGAGAGAAGTGATCTCTTATAAATACTTGGCTATAAGAGATCTCACAAGGTCGGCCTCAACACAAATTACAATTTGAACAAGTCGGCCAAGATGAATATAATTTACAAAGAAAGGTCGGCCCAGAATAATAAATATATTATTTACAAATAGATGCGCCCATGCTCATTTATTCTCACATATAAATAAATAGCCAATAGGCTACATTTATTTATGACTTTACTCGAGGCTAGAAGGATGAACCCGAAGCTGCTTAGTATCATTAACACTCAAGGCCGTACATTTCAGTTTGCATTGGGAATTGTGTCAGAAAATAAAGGATGAGATTTGTTGCTGTTTCTTCCTCCTAGCTTGGTCGCCTACCTTCCAGAAGTCCATTGCATTCAGTTTCAGTCGATTTGGAGGTGAAATGAGTGAGTTATGAATATTTTATTGATTTCCAGTTTGCTGATATGAATTTCCAGAACTCAGAATTTTACATCAAATTTATAAGCTTTCTGTTTTAATCATATTTCTGTCATTGGAAAGCAAAGAACATTATTGGAATTCATTCTTATCTTCTTATCTCATTTCTCTATCATTGTAATTCATGTTTTTGCAGTCCTTTGAATTGTAAGGTTTTGATTAGTAGTACTAATCTAACCCATTATTATTGCTGCAACTACTTGATTAAATTCTAATTAATTACCCCTGGACGGTTTACCGCCAGTGCGGAGAAAGAATTTGTTATATCATTGTACCCACTTTCAAGTGGTGAATCCCCACAATTCTGTGGATGCCCGCCGCAGCGGACGAATTGTTTTAATTGTAATCTTTTCCCCCCACTGTTTGGTGGTAGTGTGGAAATGCTCTTCATGGCTGGTTATCCGCCTAATAATTTCTAGTTTCAATACAACACTCCGTCATATGTTAGCACCTCGCCCGCAATGGGATCTTGAGTGCACATTCTTGACGTCGAGTAGTTCTTTCCAGTTTGGTTTTTTAGTTTGATGCTAACGCTAATCCAGTTAAGTATTGCTGGTTATGTTGTGTAATTCCTTCGAAAAAATTGGTTAGCATATTTAAGTTATTGTGTCTGATTTTAAATTAATTTTCTGTGCATTAAATCTGATCATAAAACTAACATGGTATCAGAGTGGGTTTGAAGAAGATCTTGATCAGATTGTTATTACAACGATACTCTTTACTCTCTTTCTCGTTGTTGTTTACTTCTATCTCTTCGTCAAGATGGTGATGGGTCTTAAGCTTAAGGATAGACTTGAGGGAGCATCTAATTTCACATCTTGGAGATTCAAAATTATGCTCTCCTTGGAAGAAAGTGAATTTGCTGAGTTCGTGGAGAGTAAAGTTTCTGAGCTTGCTGATGAGGAAGAGAAGATTCAATGGAAGAAGAAAGATACTAAGGCAAAGAAGATGTTAGTTGATTCCGTGAAGGATCATATTGTTCCCATCATCTCTAAGATGAAGACAGCAAGGGAGATGTTTAAGTCTTTGGAGGAGATGTATGAGATCAACAACACAAGCCATTCACTTGCATTGAAGAAACAACTTCATCATGTGAAGATGGCGGAAGGAGAATCTGTCATCGCTTACTTCATGAAGATTTCCGAATTGAGAGATCAGCTCTCTTCTATTGGTCATTTTGTTGATGTCAAGGATTTGACCATGCTTGCCCTTAATGGTCTTCCTTCATCTTGGGAGTCTTACATTCAAGGAATCAGTGCAAGATCAAAACTTCCCAAGTTTGATCGTTTGAGGGCAGATTGTATTCAAGAAGAGTCTAGGTTGGCTACAAGAGGTATTGGTCGAAGCTCTACAAATGAATACATTCATGTTCTTTCCGCTCAATCCTCGAAAAAGAAAGAGAAAGGTGGAAAGAAAGGATATTTCAAGAGGAATAGAGATAAAGGAGTTGATGGTGCTCCCCCATTCAAGAAGAAGTGGGACCTCTCCAAAGTCCAATGTTTTCGTTGTGACATGTTTGGTCACTATGCAAAGGATTGGCCCACTAGGCCTAATCAGTATGCTTCATTTGCAGATGTGGATGAGATCTCTCCTCATAAGGATTCTAGGGAATTTCTATTCTAAGCCATGGGCCTGTGTTCAACCCGTGAAGGTTGTGTGTTGATCTGTACACAAGAGCAGCGTATCTTACTGCGTCCAGTATTTGCATCCATCATAATATTTAAAGAGATAAGTATTCTTTGTTTGTTGAGTTATATCATTTAGTTAGATCTTGTAATTAGTAAAGAGAGATAGTGGGTTCTCTTGAATTGTGTTCACTAGCATAGTAGTTTCATTTATTGCATGTTGGTTGTGAAGATTTATGAGTGTGACTCTGAAATAAAAAGAGAATTGTAATTTCGATGGTGATTGGTTGGTCACATCGATATCATTCTCTAATGCATGAACTGTGATAGAGCCTTGAACTCTTGGAGAGAGTTGGTTTTACATGCTAACTGCATATTGCATTCAAGAAATCTGTAGTTGTGCAGATTATCTTTTTGTTGTTGTGCTGAGTTTGGTACTCTCGAGAGGAGTAAAAGATGGAAGGAAGAGTTATATCAGAATTCAATAAAGATAAGTTTCTTTATCCCTTCATTCTGATCCTTGATATATTTCCCTTTAAGTTGATTTACTTATTCATGTTTTAATATTGTTCATAAATTCTTATGTATTCATGTTATAACCTGAGATAATAAACCTTGTATGATTCTAGTCTTGATATTTCTTTGCATAGTTATAAGCAGTTAGTAATCTCTCTCTATAATGCTTCCAAAAAGATCTAGGAGCAAGAAAGTGATGAGAGATTGTTTAGTGATGAAAAGCTTGAGGCATCTTATGAGGAAGTCATGCTGACCAAAGAAATGATCAAGCGTGAAGTCACAACTTGCAGCCATGAGACTGAGTTGATGGCTAGAGGGAGTTCACTTCTAGAAGACTTCTTTGCAATCTCTGAAGCAGGGATCAAGAGGGAGCTTTGCAACTCACTAAGAAGTGAAGATTACTGTATTGCAAGGCTAGGTGCTAAACCCTTAGAGGATCCCTTCATTTGCTGAGATCAGAATTGCTCAAAACTGTCATCTGGATTTGTCATTGGTAGCTCTGCAAACCTATTTAGAATAGAGTGATCTGCAATGAGGTCGAGGAGGTCAATCCTAAACTCTCTACAGTACCAAAGGTGTGCACTGGAAAACATTTATCTGAGGCAAGCATTGTAGACAATCTTGGACGATCAGGTCAGAAGGTTGATGCAAGTACTTAAAGATTCAGAGGGAGCCTACTATTGATATTTTGAAGAGATTTGGTATGATGGATTGCAAATCCATGTCTACACCTATGGAAACCAACTTGCACAAGTTGAAAGAGGTTGCAGCTAGTTCAGACCTGGTGGATCCCATGATGTACAGGCAGTTGATTGGATCCTTGATGTATCTAGTTAACCCTAGACCTGAAATCTGCTATGCAGTAAGTGCACTTAGTCAGTTCATGTGTGAACCGAGGCAAGTACATCTTGTTGCAGCGAAACATGTCCTAAGATACTTGAGTGGGACAGTTGGATATGGGTTGAGATATTCTTCAGGTGTGATCCTAGAGCTACATGGTTATACAGATTATGTTTCGGTAGATTGTGTTGTTGATCAAAAGAGCACCTCTAGATGTTATTTCAGTTTGGGGTCTGCGATGATCTCCTGATGTAGCAGGAAGCAGTCTTCAGTGGCACTAAGTATGGCAGAGGTCATGTACATTGTAGCATGTGTGGCTTCGGAAGCTCCTTGTAGGATTGGTTGGACAATCGTTGGAGCTGATTGTCATCCATTGTGTTAATTAAGCTATGTGGAGCCTTTTCTCAATAGAGTGTTTCATGACAGAACTAAACATGTTATTGAGGAAAGCATTTCAATTGAGGTATATCAGCATTGATGAGCAGACAGAAGACATTCTCACCAAGCCTCTCTCCAGGATAAAGTTTGTGTACTTTTGGGATAAGCTTGGCATGGTGGAGAATACAGCCTTAACTGAGAAGGAGTCTCAGTATCAGTGATCCTCTTTAATGAATTCTTCTCTGTGAGAGAAGTTCGAGGTGAAATCCCTTGATTAATGAGTGCTTCTCTGTAAGAGAAGTTCAAGGTGAAATCCATTGATTCCACCCTCTGGGAGAGCCATGGTGGATGTCATGCATGTGACTCCATGACAGCATCACGTGAGAGAGTCCGCGATGATTCCTCTTGTACTTGTGTTTTCACCCTCTGGGAGAGCCATGGTGAAATTCATGTTGAGGTGACAACATCACGCAGATGATGAACACTTGTACATACCATACATGGTTGTAGCCATTATGGTTGATATTACGATGAGGTGATATCTGATATCACGTTGAGGTGATATCGTTTCTTTTCCACATATGGTTGTAGCCATTGTGATTGGCATCATGATGAGGTGATGTGTCTTGTGCAGCAAGAAGTATTCCTCCCTAGCTGAGAGGGAGTGTTGATGTTATTGCAGCTTCGGGCTTCATACTTCCTTATTTATTTGTGATTATTTAATTGCAACATATCTCTAAGATGGCCAACCTCCTTTGTAATTATTGTTTATTATTTGTAATTATTTTTATGGTAGCCAACCTGTCCTTGAAAAAGGTGCGACCCCTCTAAGCAACATGTATATATAGGTCACTTTCTCTCATTTGTGTATCACGCAAGTTCGATCTCATTCTTCTCAAGTGTGAATTATATCAAGTGCAGATTATTCTATCTAGTGCAAATTATTCTAAGGCAGATTGTGAGTCTATTCAAGTGCAGATTGAAGGGCGGACTATTAGTTTGTGTTACATCATTGCTAGTGCTAATTATTGGCCTTGTGTGTGGCCTCATTGTAAAGAGACTTGTTGCCATTGCTCATATATATAAGAGATATATTTGTTGCTAGGTTTTTCTCCCTCAAGAGGAGGGTTTTCCCAGGGTATCTGCTATGTTATTGTGTCCGATTTTAAATTAATTTTCTGTGCATTAAATCTGATCATAAAACTAACAATGATATGGCGCCAGGTGCGAAGGCAGGAGCGTAACCTGGATTCAGCGATAGGGCAAAACCAACAGCAGGGCTTCGCAGAGTGGAAGGAAAATCCAGCCAGGCAGAGAGTAGGAAGAAGGAGATTCCAAAGTCAAGAGTTTCGACATTCGAGAGGATCAGGGAAGAAGAAGCCCCCATGGCTACAGGAAAATAGATCAACAAAAAGGAACCGACGGTTTGGGAAACATAGTCAGGGTAACCCTCAACCTAGATCAAAGCAGCGAAGGGATTGGAATCTGAGCAATAATCAGAGGCGTCATCAACTGCGAACTTTCAAGGATAGAAAGCACTTGGGCCGAAACCCTAAGGTATGGGTTCCGAAGGAGAATTCGCAAAATGGGCCTCTATACTCTCCCCCGAATGGAAGAACGAAGTTAATTTTGATCGCACCAAGCTACTTGCAGCCAAGATGGGATTATCTGCAAGATTGTGGTTTGTTTGCGAAATGGACGGGATCGGAAGCCACAACTCAAGAGCTACTGGAATGGCTGGTGGATTGTTTCGAAGGTCAGGTAAGGGCAAAATCCCTAGTTGAAAATTTAATTTTGATTGAATGCTTTGATCGCAATTTGAAAGAAAAGATTTTATTTGGAGAGCCCTTGTTCTACAAAGGGTTTTGCCTTTATAAAATGGATTGGGAGCCCAATTTCGACCCTAGAAAGCACAAACCCAAATACCTCCCATATTGGATTACCCTGGAAGGTCTACCCTCGGAATTATGGAGCGAGGAAATAATGGGGAGAATTGGAGATGCCTTAGGTACTTTCTTAGGAATAGAGGAAGAATTATTTTTGGGAAAATCGGGCACACCCAGATCTTGGTGGAATTGAACAAAGAATTCAGATTTTTGGATAATCTGGAAATCCTAACGCCATCAAAAGGTGGGTGGAAGCAGAAGATAATGGTAGATAAGAAAGGGGGAAATTGCAGACTGAGCTCTAGATTTGTGGCCAGCTATTCGAAAGGGCTGGGGAAAGCAATAGACCAATCCATAGATATTGGTTGGTTTGGAAAACAATACCCTAGGCCAATGCAGGAGATCGAGCCGGTGGAGTTAGAAGGAAAACAAGATGTGCCAGCAACACAATCACTAAATATCGAAGCGCCAATACAATTTGAAGATAAAGAATATAATTTGGCTGAACTAAAAAGCTTGATGGTGGACACAGAAAGGCTGGGCAAGGAGATCTCTGAGAAAATTGTGGCTCTAACTGAATAGGAGGCTAACGCGGAGGAAGGCAAAGAATCAGAGATTCAGTCGTAGTGGGCCGCCTCTCTGGCCTTGGCTGAAGGAGAAAAGTGGGTAATGGCGTCTGAAGGCAAGAAGGATATTAATGAAAGTTCTATGTCGATGGCCATGGGGTTGCCAGAAGGAGATCAAGATCTAGATTTTGAATATGGAAAGATGTATCAAACTCCACAACTATCAGTGGAACAGCAATTGATGTTGGAAGCGGCTAAGGCCTCTGATGAGGACTTAGAGGAGATATCTCCAATATCTAAGCTAGGCATCCTTCAACAACCCTCTTTGCTAGTCAAACCGGACTACAGAAAAGCAAAGACTCGAGGAAGGAAATCAATGCAAGAACTTAGATTGATAGATGGGGATGTTGAAGGCCAACAAAAGATAACCACTTTACTGAAACTAGGGAAGGGAGCTCCCCTTCCCGAGGGGCCATGAAACTCTTATCATGGAATGTTAGGGGCCTGAATGCCCCTAACAAGCAACGCTTGGTCAAGAAAAGGATCCTTTTGACCAAGGCAGATATAATTTTGCTTCAAGAAACAAAGCTTTCCAAAGCAGAGTTGGAAGTGTTAAAACGCAAAATCATGGGGTGGAATGCAGAAGGAATTCAAGCAAGCGGGACTTCAGGTGGTCTTGCCCTTTTCTGGAGACCCTCCATGGTGCAAGTTGAAATCCTTTAGAAAAACCTATGCTAGCAAGGCTGCTCAATTCGAAGTGTCCATTCCACTCTCAAATTCGGGCTCATCAATGTCTACGGGCCCAACTCATGTGTAAGAAAGCGCATCCTTTGGCAAGAAATAGAAGAGTTCCTTAATACAAAACAGGGAGAAATCTTTATAATTGCTAGAGATTTTAATGCAATTTTGGAAGGGAAGGATAAACTTGGAGGAATTTCGAAGGAAAACCAATCGCAGCAAGATTTTAGAGACTGGATCATAAGAAACAATTTGCTGAGTATAGATTTCAGGAAGGGCACATATACTTGGACAAACAAAAGAAAGGGCCCATGGATGATTGCGGAGAAGCTAGATAGGTTCTTGTTCTGGGGAGGCCCGGATAACTTTCCATTTACCTTCGAAGCCTCAATTGCTTCAGGTGCAAGATCAGATCACCTTCCTATTGAACTGGAGATTCAAGAGGACAAAAGGCCCTCTCGCTCCCCCTTCAAATTCAAGAACATGTGGTTCAAAGACCCATCTTTCATGGGGCTGGTGGAAGAATGGTGGAGCAGCATTCAGGTCAGTGGATCAAAAATGTTTTGCCTCACAACAAAGCTCAAATGCTTAAAATAGAAAATCAAGGAGTGGAATCTACAAACTTTCAAAAATATATTTGAAACAAAAGAAAGAATAGAGGAAGAACTCCAGGCGATGGAAGAGGATATAATGCAGAACGGGATGAATCTGCAGAGCTACGATAAAGAGAAAGAATTATTGGGCAAATATGAAGAGGTGTTGGCCAAAGAAGAGATCTTTTGGAGGCAAAAATCTCGCAAAGTATGGCTCAAGGAGGGAGATAAAACACGAAATTCTTTCACAACAGTACAAGGCAGCGCCAGAGTACGAATAGGATCTTTAGTCTTAAAAAGCAAGACGGTTCAATCATAGAGGACCCCGATGAGATCACTGAAGAAGTCATTCTCTATTTTAAAAATCTCATTAACAACGTTGTTGGTTCAAACCTGCCAAGCCAAATCGAACTACTAAAGAACATCCCGAACCTGGTCTCAGAAGCTCAAAACAGAATGTTAAATGAGAAATTCTCTGAGGAAATCAAGGAAGCCCTTTTTCAGTTGCATCTTGACAAAGCACCAGGCCCGAATGGTTTGCCAACAAGCTTTTTCCAACGCTTATGGGGAATTCTTGGAGATGAAGTGCACGAAGCAATCGATGCTTCGTGGAACTCTAGAAATCTTCTAAGAGAAATTAACAATACATTCATTGCTTTGGTGCCAACAAAGGAAGAGGCAAACTCTTTGGATGACTTCCGACCAATATCCTTATGCAACACTCTGTACAAAATCTTGTCAAAGGAGATGGCAAACAGGTTGAAACTAATTTTGCCCTCCGTTATTTCTGAAGAGCAGACAGGCTTCGTTCCAGGGCGAACAATGCTTGATGGTGTCATCATAATGCAAGAAGCTATTCATTCCATCCAGCAGAACAAGCAGGCCAGTATGCTTATAAAGTTGGATATAAGAAAGGCTTATGACATGGTGGATTGGAGATTCTTACTCAAAGTCTTGGAGGCATTCAGATTCAACAGGAGATGGTTGAATTGGGTTTTCTCTTGTATTTCAACTCTGAGATTCCCAATCCTAGTAAACGGATCCCCGGCAAGCTTCTTTGAGGTATCAAGAGGGCTTTGCCAAGGTGACCCTATTTCCCCATTCCTGTATATTTTGATGGCTGAAGCTCTAGGGCGAACTATCGCCAATGGCATAAGCTCCTCTCTAATTGAAGGGGTCAAGGTGACGAGTGAGATGCAAGCGATATCTCACCAACAGTTTGCGGACGACACTTCCTTGCTTGGGGCTGCAAAGCGGAAAGAAGCAGCTCACCTAAGTTCGATATTGAAATCCTATGTTAAGGCCTCAAGTCAAGATGTGAATCAGAGGAAATCAGAGGTGTTCTTTTTCAACACCCCAGTCCGGAAAGAACAAAAGATCCTTAGGGTCCTAGGATTCAAGAAAGGTGATCTCCCTTGCACCTTCCTGGGCATTCCCCTAGCAAAGGGGCTTAGGTCGACTAGCCTTTGGGATCCTCTTAATCTGAAGACAACCACAAAGGTGAACTCTTGGAAGGCAAAATGGCTCTCACTAGCGGGAAGGATTACTTTGATCAAATCGGTCCTTTCGGCTCTTCCAATACATTTGATGTCCATTCTTTGTATCCCAAGCGGTTGTGTCTCCAACTTGACAAAACTTTTTAGGCAATTCTTTTGGCAAGGGAATGGTGAAAAGTGTAAAATTGCTCTAATTGCCTGGGAGAAGTTATGCAGATCGAAAGAGGGCGGGGGTCTTGGTTTCAAACACCTGGATTTGCATAACAAGGCTCTGGGTGCCAAATTAGTTTAGCGGATGCATAGTGAACCAGAGAACAGATGGGCAAAGATCCTTCATCATAAGTACCTCAAAAACAATAAGGGGGCAACATCCTCACAATTTCAAACCCCCCTTCAGGTTCTAGAATCTGGTACTTCATTCAGAAATGCAAATCGACAATATGTGACTTTATTTCTTGGGACATCAAGGACAGCAGTAAAGCTCTATTCTAGGAGGATTCTTGGGCCGGACTCCCTAGCCTGGACAGCTCCATTGAGGCGGGGGAAGGCAAGAGAGTACTCAAAGCTTTATGGGGAGATAAGGTGAAGGACTATTTGCTACCGAACCCAAGCAATACAATTTGCAAATGGAAATGGAAAGATTTCTCTGGCCTTAATTTGCCAATGGGTGAAGTTCTGGCGCTCTAAGGAAGCGATCAATTTCTCTAAGAAATGGAGCCGACACAGTGATCTGGACGGGCTCTAAAACAGGCTCTTACAATGCGCAAGATGGATACAGGAACTTATATAAGATGCAGGTAAGGGCAGTGGAGTGTCTTCCCCTTCGATTGTGTTGGAGTAGTATGTGTCTTCCCAAGGCTGGCACCTTTACTTGGGCTGCTCTACAAGGCAAAATTCTAATGGCAAATAGATTTAGCCGGATGGGATTCCATGGCCCCTCTCGATGTGTCTTGTGTGAAAATGAGGAGGAAACTACCAATCATCTTCTTTTGGGATGTGAATATGCCCAAGAATGTTGCCATTGGTTATGTGCAAGATTGGGTTGGGCTTGCGCACTACCAAAGGATCTGCTTAGTTGGTTCTCTGCATGGCCAAATTTGAAAAACAACTCAGTCTTTGGTGAAGTCTAGACAATCAGCCCATCGATAATGGTGTGGGAACTATGGAAGGAAAGGAACAGGCGCTTGTTCCAGGATAAGAAGATGGGTTTTGCTTCATTGCTAAACAAGATCGAGGCAGTAATAATTGAGACATTGAATGCCAAATTGGAGCAAAGAGCCCCGAAAGACAAATTATTTTTAGACTGGGATGCTAGATTGCGTTTTGGCTGGCCTTTGTTACAAATCCCACCGTGGGTGGGGAGTGGAGGTAGCAAGGCAATTATGGCTAGGGCTACAATAGTATGGTCTCCACCACCTGAGGGATGGCTAAAACTCAACTTTGATGGCGCGTCCAAAGGAAACCCTGGTCCTTTGGGTGCAAGTTGTATCATAAGGGATTGGCAAGGGAAGACAATTTTATCCTCAGCCAAGCGATTGCCGGATGGAGCAAATAATGAGGCTGAGCTGATAGCGGTCATTCATGGGATGAACTTATGCAAAAACCTTGGAGCTAGTAAGGTAGCAATTGAAGGCGATTCGGCCTTGGTGGTAAATGTGCTTAGGAAAGGCGAGACTCCTAATTGGAAGCTCCATGGCCTCCTAGCTAGGGCAATGGAGGTTCTGAAGAGCTTTGGCACATACACCATAAATCATATTTACAGGGAAGGCAACCGTGAAGCAGATGCTCTAGCTAATCTAGGAGTAACAGCCGGATAAGATTGGTGCCCATGTATCAGAATGGGGGTCGCTGTGCCAGCTTGGCTAGTTCGATACATGGGCAATTCAGGGGTTGGGAGAGGAATGAAGCTGAGACAAGCGCATCGTCAGCCACCCGTACCAGGATTCCGCCATCAAAACAAGAGTGGCTAAGGTAATAAGTAGACATTTATTGCCATACGAGGGAGCAGAACTTGGAAAGCTGGCAAAACTCATATTGTACTGAAGAATTGCTTTGGAAAAGGTGGAAATGATTCTCTCAAGAGATTGAGATCAATCGAAAGCAAACAAATCTTACATTTGGAATGCAACGTACTATCCTTTGTCGAAGTGGAGGAGCCATGTTCGAAATAGGGACAAAAGATATTAATCGTGTTAGTTGGCTCTTGGATGATGTGAATGAATTCGGCTATTTAAGGCGCTTCTCCTGGCTTCCTCTGCACACAAAATGGAGACCCCCATCAAGCTCAAAAGTGGGAAGTCGGAAGCTGCCTTCACAGGGTTTATCTCAGACCAGAGGCTGAAGAACATTTGCCAGAATAAGGATATTCTATGCATTGAGGCGGTGCGAATGGTGCTTGGTCGAAGGTTTTGTTTCTCAGGCAACAAAACGAAGGCGAATTCTAATATATCCTCGCGCTTTCTTGCGTCACTACTGGATTTAAACCTGCCTAAAGTGCGATGCCTGGTCCTCTTGAGAATGGTGTTTGTGGCTATGGTGCTAGAGGAGGACATGGACGTGGTGGCAGTAGCGAGGCCCGGTGTGGGGATCCCATTCCCGGACGACATGGTGAAGATGTTCCAGCAAGGTGTCCAAGTGGAGTGGCAATCGTTCATTTGGGATGTGACGAGAGAACTGTTGGATCAACACCAACATTGGGAGAGGATTGGAGCGGATTTCCTATGTAAACGCTTGGGTGTGGTGGAGGTGTTGGGTCTACAATGGCTCAGGGATTTTGCAGACCTCGTTGAAAACACAGATTTCTATGATGAAAATGAATGAAAATGTGCGGAGGGTCTGCAAGTTTTTTGTAATTGCCATGGGTGTCTAGGTGGTGTCTAGGTGGTTTAAAGGTAGTTCAATGTAAATTTTGTTTATGTGGCTTCCAACGGCTGGCTTGATCCAGAACCATGAACATCTATTGTTTTTTGCTTTGAAATCAATATATGCAGCTCGTCTGTGTTTTACTGATCAAAAAAGAAAAAAACCTAAACTAATCCCCAGGGTGCAGACCAGTTGGTTGAGCCGTTGAAAGAAACGGACAATCGACGCAAGTTCAAACCTCGACTAACCCAGCCACACACGTTGTGGGGCAGGCGCTAGAAAATCGCGTGACCCAGAGGGGATTAGTCTCACCTGGTAACGGAGACTTAAGAGAAGCCCAACTGGTCGTGGGGATACCCCTCTGAGATATCAAAAAATATTTAAAAAATTAAAACCCAAACCTAAAGGTTCAACACAAACATTTAAACAGAAAATTAAAAAGTAAAACTCTCCCCGCCTACACACCTGTCACCGCCACTGCAATTTTGCAGGAGACCCCATGCTAGCAAAACCCAACACTACACACTTAAATTTCTTCTTCGCATGGATGCACCTTAGAAGTGATCACATGAATGAAGACTTGTTACACATTTAACAAAAAATCTAAAATCTTATAGCAGAATTGTAATGTCCCATTTTTTACTACATGAAGAAAATATAATATTATATTACTTAATATTTTATCTCAAAAAGTTAATTCAGAAAAGAAATATTAGTAATTAAATAATATTATATTATGTGACTTATTAAATGCAAATTTGAAAAATTAAGTCACAAATGAAATTTAAAAGAGAATGGAAATATGAGCAGGCAAAGGGAGACCAAGGGTCAAGGCCAAAGTTATAAAAGAACATTTTGGAGATCATTTGAAGGGTTGAATTTGGCTTTGTGAAGTAGGGTTTTGGCTGGATATTTTCCAAAACTTTGTGAGGACAGGATCCTCCTCTCACAGAGAATATCATCAACGGTGTTGGAAGACACATCCTAGATGGTGGTTGACAGTCTCACCCAAAGGCTGTTCTGGTGCATTACCAATATGGTTTAATTGAAGTCTTTTAAAGACTAAGTTTTGTATTTCAATATCAATTTGAAAATTTGCATATTATTTATGAGTCTGCTTGAATTTTTTTGAAGAAGTTTTGAAGTTCTGATTTAATTGTGGAAGGCTAAGCTTCTCTTGGCACCGATATTTCTCTATATTGGCATCTAGAAGAGAACTCACGGGAAAAAACCTTGAAATTGGGCCAGTCACATTATTTGGTCACTTAATCAACACCTTATTAGAATAATGGATGGTGGTGCATATTTGAAGATGAAAACTTCTTGAACAAGAGATAAATCTAATGAGGTGTCGTATTATATTCCATTGATCTTGTAGCTACTTGAAGACTGTTGTCGTTGTTTAATGTCTCCTATTGCCAATATTAAGATTGCCTAAAATCGCATGAAGTTTATTAGTAAAATATCGACAATTGAAGACTAAAATAGAGTCTTCAATATTTGGAAAATCGATACTAAGAATTAGGGAAAATACAAGAAAGAAATTTCTGCTTGCCGTTCTTTCAAAGAATCAAGAAAATTTAACGGGTAGGACTCTATCCAAGGCGCCTTTGAAGAAATTAATATTCATACAAGTCAATGTCAATTCTTGAGGCATTAACAATTAGTGTCGGGCCTTTTTGAGGGAGCCGTGCAAGATAAAGGCATCATAATTCTGAAGAGAATAAACAGGACAAGGAGTCGAAGTCATGATGCAATGGCGTGGTATGTATGATAATTGAAGGAGAAAATAATGCTTGACTGAGTTCTAATATCCTCCGGGTGTTGAAGATCGTGGCAGCTTCAGGCGAATACTCTCCAGCACAATACGCATGAAGACAATAATTAAATATAGCCTTTTGTCTATTTAATTATTTTTATGCGTTTTAATGAAGAGACATTCCCTTTGGTAAAAGACGCATTTTTAAAGAGATGATTTTAATAATGAGGAGGCGCGATTTTTTTAAGAGGCCGACTTTTTGTTAATAAAAAGAATAAGACGTATTTTTTATGAGGCCGACTTTGTATTATTGAAAGGTTACATCCTTTGGTTGTTTCTATTGTCATCTATATAAGGAGATCTAACTTATTCATATTACATCGATTAAAAAAAAAAAGCAAGTTCGATTTATTCCTTCAGTCAAGTGCGAATTACTTCAAGATCAGATTGCGAATTTATCTAAGTGCAGATTTAGATTACAAGGAAGAGCAGATTATCTTCTGTTATTGCATCAAGAGTTGATGCTGGATATTGGCCTTGTATTGGCCTCATTGTAAAGAGAACTATTGCCATTTCTTATATATAAAAGAGAGATCTTTGTTGCTGGGTTTTTCTCCCTCAAGAGGAGGGTTTTCCCAGGGTATATGCTGTGTTACTGTGTCTGATTTTTAATTAATTTTCTGTGCACTGATCTGACCACTAATTTAACATGGTATCAGAGCGGGTGTGAAGAAAGATCGTGGTTAGATTTGTGCTTTCACAGCAGTATTCTCATCTATTGAAGGTTCTTGTCTATCTTCACATCATTAAGATGGTAAACGGATTGAAGATCGAGGATAGACTCGATGGAGCTTCTAACTATACTTCATGGAGATTCCGAATCATGCTTACATTAGAGGAGAATGATTTGGTTGAATTTGCAGAGACCAAGGTTCCTGAACCTGAAGCGGAAGAAGAGAGGCTGCAATGGAGGAAGAAAGATATCAAAGCAAAGAAGTTGCTGGTTGATTCCGTAAAGGATCACATTGTTCCTATCATCTCTAAGATGAAGACTGCAAGGGAGATGTTCAAGTCTTTGGAAGAAATGTATGAAATCAACAACACCAGCCGGGCTCTTGCGCTGAAGCAACAACTTCATCATGTGAAGATGTCAAAAGGAGAGACCGTGATCGCCTACTTCATGAGGATTGCAGATTTGAGAGATCAGCTCTCCACTATTGGTCATATGGTTGAAGATAAAGATTTGACAATGCTTGCACTCAACGGTTTGCCATTATCTTGGGAGTCCTATATTCAAGGAATTAGTGCAAGGTCTAAACTTCCGAAGTTTGATCGTTTGAGGGCTGACTGCATCCAAGAGGAATCAAGGTTGATGGCTAGAGGTGTTGGCCCAAGTTCTTCTAATCAAGAAATTCATATTCTTGCAGCCCAAGCTTCGAAGAAGAAAGGAAAAGGTGGAAAGAAGGGACACTTCAAGAGGAATCGTGATAAAGGAAATGATAATGCTTCCCCTTCCAAGAAGAAGCGAGATTTGTCTAAAATTCAATGCTTTAGGTGTGACAAGTTTGGTCACTTTGCCAAACATTGCCCTGACAGACCTAAGCATCAAGCCTCCGTTGCAGATGTAGAGAATGTTTCTCCTCAGAAGGATGAATATTTGTTTTGTTCAGCCTTGTCAAGCAATGTTACCACCGATACCAACACATGGTTGATTGACAGTGGGGCTTCTCGTCACATCACCGGATTCAAGGAGCACTTATCAAATTTGGTGAAGAAAGACTCTTTGGAACAAGTTATCATTGGAGATGATGCTAGCTACACCGTGAAAGGGATTGGGACCTCTACTCTTCATTTGGATTCAGGTATCACACTTCAGTTGAGCAATGTTCTTTATGTTCCGGGGATCAAGCGCAATCTCATCTCTATTTCAGCCCTAGAAGATAAAGGATATCAAATTGCCTTCTCAAAAGGCAAAGTTCTTGTATGGATGGAGAACTCTAGTTTCAAAGATGCTCGAGTTATTGGAGTGAGACATGAAAGTCTCTACAGGGTCTGCACTCGTCCTCTTCAAGCATTGGTTCATGATACTTCTTCTCTATGTGATCTTTGGCATCGAAGATTGGCGCATCTACACTTTCGTGCTTTGCCTATTATGGAGAAGATGGTGACAGGTCTACCTAAGTTCGACAAGGAGCATGAAGGCACTTGCAAGGGTTGCGCTCTAGGTAAGAATGTAAAAGCCTCTTTTCATAGTAGTGAAAGTAGATCTAAGAGTATTTTAGATCTCATCCATTCAGATTTATGTGGTCCTATGTCTGTTCCTTCTTCAAGCGGATTTTTGTATTATGTACTGTTTATTGATGATCACTCTAGGAAAACTTGGATTTATTTCTTGAGGTCTAAAGAGTCTGAGGAAGTATTAGCTAGATTTAAGGAGTTTAAAGCCTTAGTAGAAAACCTTTCTGGTAAAAGAATTAAGGTCCTTAGATCTGACAATGGTGGTGAATACACCTCTAGCAGTTTTCTAGACTTTTGTACAGATGCAGGGATTAAGAGGGAGTTCAGTGTTCCCTATAATCCTCAGCAGAATGGTGTTGCAGAAAGAAAGAACAGGACAATCATGGAAGCAGCAAAGGCCATGATTCATGATCAAGATTTACAGACTTTCTTATGGGCAGAAGCTTCCAGGACAGCTGTGTATGTGCAGAACAGAAGTCCTCACAAGGTTTTGGAGAATATAACTCCGGAAGAAGCCTTCACAGGGAAGAAGCCTGAAGTTAGTCACTTAAGAATCTTTGGATGTCCTGTCTATATCCATGTTCCGAAGGAGAAGAGAACTAAGTTGGAGCCCTCTGGCAAGAAGGGCATCTTTGTGGGCTACAGTGAGACATCTAAAGCCTACAGAATCTACATTCCAGGACAAAAATTGATTGAGATCAGTAGGGATGTTACTTTTGAGGAAGACATTGCATTTAGGAGATCCAAGGGCACTCACATGGAGATCAGTAACGAAGAGTCTCCTCAGGATATGGAAGTTGACCATGCTCCTGAGTTTCAGAGGGAGAATGTTGAACCAAAAGAAGATGCTGATCCTGTTGAACCCTTGGAGCCTACTGATGGGCCTACTGACATTGTCATTGGAAGAAAGAGACCTCTATGGGCTAGGCGTACTATGCAAGAGGCAGAAAGTTTTGCAGCCCCTAGAGGCACATTTAGAGAAAGTAAAAGGCCTCATAAGTTCTTCAATTATGTTGTCTTAATGAGTCAGATTATTGATTCAGAACCTTCATGTGTTGAAGAAGCATTCAGTCATCAGGTTTGGAGAGATGCAATGGCAGAGGAGTATCAATCAATTCTGAAGAATGATGTTTGGGATATTGTTCCTAGACCTAAGAGCAAATCAGTGGTATCTTCGAAATGGCTCTTCAAAATCAAGCATGCTGCAGATGGGAGCATTGAGAAGTACAAGGCAAGATTTGTAGCTCGAGGGTTTTCTCAGAAAGAGGGAGTTGATTACGAAGAAACATTTGCTCCTGTTGCCCGTTACACTTCTGTCAGAACCATCATTGCCATTGCTGCATCGAGAGGATGGAAGATTCATCAGATGGATGTGAAGATAACATTTCTCAATGGCGTAATTGAGGAAGAAGTTTACATTGAGCAACCTGATGGTTTTGAAGTTCATGAGAAGGAGTCACATGTGTGTAAGTTGAAGAAGGCCTTGTATGGTCTTAAGCAGGCTCCTCGTGCTTGGTACGAAAGGATTGATCGGTACCTATCTAGTTTGGGCTTCCTGAAGAATGATGCTGATTCAAATCTCTATTTCAAAGTAATCAATGGTGATGCACTAATATTGGTTTTATATGTTGATGATTTGATCCTTACTGGAGAAGATCACCTGATTCTCGAGTGCAAGAAGGAGTTGACTTCAGAATTTGAGATGAAGGACCTTGGGCTCATGCATTACTTTCTTGGTTTAGAAGTCTGGCAGAAACCAGATGAGATGATTCTAAGTCAAGGAAAGTACACCATTGATATACTTAAGAGATTTGGCATGATGGATTGCAAATCCATGTCTACACCAATGGAGACCAATCTTCATAAGTTGAAGGAGGCTGCAGCTAATTCAGACTTGGTGGATCCTACATTGTATAGACAGTTGATTGGGTCTCTGATGTATCTGGTCAACACTAGACCTGATATTTGCTATGCAGTGAGTGCACTTAGTCAATTTATGTGTGATCCGAGACAGATACATCTTGTTGCAGCTAAACATATCCTGAGATACTTGCGTGGCACGGTTGGATATGGGTTGAGGTATACTTCAGATGCAGACTTGGAGTTACATGGTTTTACAGATTCTGATTGGGCAGGTTGTGTCACAGATCGGAAGAGCACCTCTGGTTGTTGCTTCAGTTTGGGTTCTGGTATGATTTCCTGGTGTAGCAGGAAGCAGTCATCTGTAGCATTGAGTACGCAGAGGCTGAGTACATTGCAGCTTGTATGGCAACTCGGGAAGCAGTGTGGCTTCGTAAGCTCCTTTCAGGATTGTTTGGACAATCAATGGAGCCTACCATCATCCATTGTGATAATCAGAGTTGCGTGAAGCTTTCTGTCAATCCTGTGTTCCATGACAGAACAAAGCATGTCGAGATCAAGTACCACTACATCAGAGATATGGTACTACGAAAGGCTGTACAGTTGAAGTACATCAGCACTGATGAGCAGACGGCAGATATTCTCACCAAGCCTCTCTCTAGGATAAAGTTTGTATACTTTCGAGATAAGCTTGGTATGGTGGAGAATCCAGCCTTGACTGAGAAAGAGTCTCAGTATCAGTGATCCTTTCTATCTTTTACCATAGTATGGTTGTAGCCATTATGGTAGATATCGTGTTGAGGCGATATCCAATATCACGTTGAGGTGATATATATCCTTCACCATAGTTTGGTTGTAGCCATTATGGTAGATATCGTGTTGAGGCGATATCCAATATCACGTTGAGGTGATATATATCTTTCACCATAGTTTGGTTGTAGCCATTATGGTAGATATCGTGTTGAGGCGATATCCAATATCACGTTGAGGTGATATATATCTTTTACCATAGTATGGTTGTAGCCATTATGGTAGATATCGTGTTGAGGCGATATCCAATATCACGATGAGGTGATATTTCTTTATTTACCATAGCATGGTTGTAGCCATTATGGTTGCTATCACATTGAGGCGATATCAGACATCACTATGAGGTGATATGACTTAAGCAGCTGGAAGTATCCTCCCTAGCTGAGAGGGAGTGTTGAAGATCGTGGCAGCTTCAGGCGAATACTCTCCAGCACAATACGCATGAAGACAATAATTAAATATAGCCTTTTGTCTATTTAATTATTTTTATGCGTTTTAATGAAGAGACATTCCCTTTGGTAAAAGACGCATTTTTAAAGAGATATGATTTTAATAATGAGGAGGCGCGATTTTTTTAAGAGGCCGACTTTTTGTTAATAAAAAGAATAAGACGTATTTTTTATGAGGCCGACTTTGTATTATTGAAAGGTTACATCCTTTGGTTGTTTCTATTGTCATCTATATAAGGAGATCTAACTTATTCATATTACATCGATTAAAAAAAAAAAGCAAGTTCGATTTATTCCTTCAGTCAAGTGCGAATTACTTCAAGATCAGATTGCGAATTTATCTAAGTGCAGATTTAGATTACAAGGAAGAGCAGATTATCTTCTGTTATTGCATCAAGAGTTGATGCTGGATATTGGCCTTGTATTGGCCTCATTGTAAAGAGAACTATTGCCATTTCTTATATATAAAAGAGAGATCTTTGTTGCTGGGTTTTTCTCCCTCAAGAGGAGGGTTTTCCCAGGGTATATGCTGTGTTACTGTGTCTGATTTTTAATTAATTTTCTGTGCACTGATCTGACCACTAATTTAACACCGGGAGCCGTCTTCTTCAAGGTGTATTTGTATTAGAAGGAAGATTGGGTTTATACTATCCGGAGTTTCCTGCAACTACCGTTACCCTGAATCTTGATGTTAGATCGGGGTATTTCTCTAAGTCCTCAAACCTTCATTCTCATTCGGCTATGAACTTGCTTGTGTGGCACAAATCCATGAAGTTTACAATGAGTCATCGATGCTGGGAAAAAAACATAAAACATTGAAGTTGCCTTCATATTCCCTTATTACCATGTGGCCACCAAATACTATTGAGGATTATATAATTTGTGAGAGGAATCGGGTCTTGCTTGCTAGGCTGTTGAATCAATGCCGAGGTGCTCACGTGGAGAAAAAGACAAGAACTAGAAGTCGGTTTCAATTATGCTTCTCTACCAGCACGGCCTTCTGAGTTTATCAGGAGCTGCTTCTAAATCTTGAAGCCATGGTTTCTTTGTATTGAGAATTCATACTTGAAGATTGCTATCGGAGTTGTGTCGTATGTAAGGAAGATGTCAAGTCATCAGGGGAATCGATAAATATATGAAGCTGGGAAGGAAATGGAGAGCAGCATAGTTTCCAGGTAGCTTCTATATATATTGTTTGGCATCCAAAATTTGTATATATATATATATATAGACTACACTCTGTCCACCGAATAAATGAGACCATGTTATTATGAGTCCCTGAAGCTGCTTTGTTCTGTTATTTTTTGGAGAAATGATTTAATCCTGGAAACTGTGTAATCTATGGAGTTCTGAGTAATCAAATGAGAACTGGTAGTGTTGGTTACTGTTTGAATTGTATTCCAAATTTCAAGTTGTTGGAGCTCTGTGACATTTTCGGAGTTTTGCATTAATCTCAAAATCAAATCTTCATGACCAGCTCAAGAAGTAGCTACAGGAGTTTAAGGTCAGGAAACCTATTTTCCTTAGTATTTAATGAGCCAGGAAAATAAGGAGATACATTCCCGTAAATTCATTGAAAAGAACACTATTATGGTTGAGTAGTATCTCTTATTGGTAAACTGGAATTATTGTAGTTATTCATGGTATTCAATGCTAGACTTATTGTTAAGATAATTCAGTTTGAAGAGTTTCATTTGTACTATATTTGAGTATAGACAGTAGATCTGCAAACCATTTGACGAAATGCTTGATCAGTCTTAGCTGGTTGAATTCTAAAAAATTATATGCAAAACGGTGTGGCTTCTTACAATGGTATCAGAGCTCAACTCTTTGTGCCATCCTATGGAACCTAAAATTAAACTTCAATTCAGTTCATTGGTGCATAGCATTTAATTAGAGCTCAAAAAAAATTGCAGCATATTGGATTTTAGAGTTGAGTTTCAGATTGAATCATGGCTTCCAAGGAGGAAAAGAGTTTGGCAAGGACACTTTATAATGTAGGAGAAAGGCTCAGTAAAGAATTTCAGTCAATAGAAGATGAAGTAAACATACTCCATTTGCTGGAACAATGCTTGATCCAGGTGAAGCAATCACCTTCTAAGTTAATACAGTTGGCAGTAGCACCTGCAGTGACCACTTTGAATCAGCCCTATTGGCTGAGGCATCCTGATGAAGAAACCAAGCTATTGGTTACTTCTTGCTTCACTGAAGTGATGAGAATTGTGGTACCCCAGGTGCCCTATGAAAGTGGTACTATGAAGAAAATACTACACATGATTGTAGAAAGTTTTCAGGATCTTGATGAAACTGGTAGTAGTCTGTACTTCAGAAGAGTCGCCATATTGAAGACGTTTTCAAAAATCAGCACAAGTTTATTGCTCATAGATTGGGATATGCAAGATCAAATATATGATTTGTTCCATTACCTCTTTCATTCAACTTGGAGTGAACAAGGGGAGGATGTAGTTGCAGCCATAGAGACATTCTAATTGTAACTATCAAAGAGGTTGATGACATTCCTCAATCCGTTCTATCTCTTTTACTGGATGTTAATGAATAGAAAGGGAAGTTTTCTTCAATTGTTGATAAGTTGATCAAAGATTTGTTTCATCAATGTGAAGAAAAATTGAAGCCTCTTTTGATGAAGACTGTTGAGAACAAAGAGGAGATTCCTGATGATGAAGAGGAGAATGAAAGTTGGAATCCCTTTGATTTCGTAGCAGATGTTCAGGGGGTATCTACGGAAATGCATTTATCCCAGCATTGTACAGAGGAGTGCAATGAGGCAATTACAGTTGGGGAGACACATGAGGTGTCTATGCATTCTACAAAGGAGCACATTGAGTCAGCAGCAGCTATGGAGACTCATGATGAAGTTTCAAGTGCGGAACCTACAAAAACAGTTATCCAATCAGCTAGTGAAATACTTCTTCATCTCCGTAATTCAAGAGGATTTTGGTTAGAACAAGCAAAAACTGAGAAGGTAGAAGCTAAACATTCTTCCATTACTAATGCTGATTTGATTGTTTCTCAGGAGTCATGCATTGGAGAAGACACTAAAGAAGTTGGTTCTTGTGGTCACAAATCTGATTTCCCTTTGCTTGAAACTGATTTGAAGCAAAGAGCTAGTGACCTTGAGTATACCGTTGTTGAGATGAGGAGAGAAGCACAACAAATATGTAACAGTCTTGGGAGCACAGTTGAGAAAAATTCTGATTTTTTTTCACCTCATAGCAGCACTTCGTTAACACCTCTAGAACATGATTGGAGCAATCAAAACTTGTTATCTGCTGAAAAGGAAATTCAAGCTTTGTCTAAACTTGATAACACACATAGGTATGTAGAAAATTCGATTTATGATGTGCCAAGAAATCAAGATGTGTGTAGTATTTCCCTTGCTGATTTGAAATCAATTAAGAATGTCTTGGAAGAAATCAAAACAGATTTTTTGCATGTAGTTCATGATAGAGATAGGGCTGCTAAAGTTGTTGATGAAGCATTGGAATCGAACAAACAAACAAAGGCTGAATTGTTCATTGTTCAAAAGTTTTTAAGAGAAGCTGAAAATCAGATTACTGCTGCCCTTTTATTAAGGAACAAGAAACAAAAGAAAGAGTTGAAGAGATTCAAGAAATCATTGATGAGCTTGATTGCATACAAGAGACTTATGACTTGGATCATTGTCCTGATAGAACAGAGAATTCAGATTTTCATCAACATGATTTTAATATTTTTGATAATCCCTTATTTGAAGTTGGTGCAAATGTGTTCTATGAAAATTTATTTTTTGAGTTTGATGAAGGAATTTCTTCAAATGTTAGTGATGAAGAGTGGGATTCAGATACTTCCAGCAATAGAATATTGATGCAAGATCGGGATTGTGAAAATGTTAATGCTGCCCACTGCCCATTCACTCTACATGAAATGGAAAATCAAGGTATGCATATAAATGAGGTTCTCATTCTTGGCCAGCAACAGAGAATTGATTGTATAAGTCAGTTGGACAGAGCTGATTGACAGTTTGATGGTGAGTTTTTTCGATCATTGTTATGATTGTTTGTCAGAATTCTCTCAGATTCTTTTCATGCATCAATGTTTCCGAGTTCAACAAACTTCATAATTGAGTTTGATGGTGAAGTGAATTTCCTTGAATTGTTTTGGCAATTCTTGTTCCATGGTATTAGTTTTAATATCTTCATGAATGTCAGATGTGATGAGCAATTTTTTGAGTTTCAGGAAGAATTGATACAGTTTGGGCATGCAAATCAAATGATTTTAATCAAAGTAGCGCAGCGTTTGCGTGGTGGTTTTTTCCTACAACTCTCTTGGAATCCTAGCATCATGTGGGATTCAATGATTGTTGAAGAAGAGTTTATTGATTTCATTCAATTGATTTTCAGATTGTCTGATAGGAACAATATGGTGATAATAATATCAAGCACTGTTTTTAGCAAAGATTGTTGGCAATCTCCAATTTTAATTTGGGATCCTGGTATTCAATTTGGCTTGCAAATGCGGATTGCTTGAGGGCAAGCAATCTTCGAGACAGGAGGAATTGTAATATCCCGTCTTTTACTACATGAAGAAAAAATAATATTATATTACTTACTTAATATTTTATCTCCAAAAGTTAATTCAGAAAGAAATATTAGTAATTAAATAATATTATATTATGTGACTTATTAAATGCAAATTTGAAAAATTAAGTCACAACTGAAATTTAAAAGAGAATGGAAATATGAGCAGGCAAAGGGAGACCAGGGGTCAAGGAAAAAGTTATAAAAGAACATTTTGGAGTTCATTTGAAGGGTTGAATTTGGTTTTGTGAAGCAGGATTTTGGCTGGATATTTTCCAAAACTTTGTGAGGACAGGATCCTCTTCTCATAGAGAATATCATCTACGGTGTTGGAAGATACATCCTAGATAGTGGTTGACAGTCTCACCCAGAGGCTGTGCTGGTGCATTACTAGTATGGTTTAATTGAAGTCTTTTAAAGACTAAGTTTTGTATTTCAATGTCAATTTGAAAATTTGCATATTATTTATGAGTCTGCTTGAATTTTTTTGAATAAGTTTTGAAGTTCTGATTTAATTGTGGAAGGCTAAGCTTCTCTTGGCACCGATATTACTTTGTATTGGCATCTAGAAGAGAACTCACGGGAAAAAGTCTTGAAATTGGGCCAGTCACATTATTTGGTCACTTAATCAACGCCTTCTTAGAATATTGGATGCTGCTGCATATTTGAAGATGAAAACTTCCTGAACAAGAGATAAATCTAATGAGGTGTCGTATTATATTCCATTGATCTTGTAGCTGCTTGAAGACTGTTGTCGCTGTTTAATGTCTCCTATTGCCAATATTAAGATTACCTGAAATTGCGTGAAGTTTATTAGTAAAATATCGACAATTGAAGACTAAAATAGAGTCTTCAATATTTGGAAAATCGATACTAAGAATTCAAGAAAATACAAGAAAGAAATTCCTGTTTTCCGTTCTTTCAAAGAATGAAGAAAATTTAATGGGCGGGACTCTGTCCAAGGTGCCTATAAAGAAATTAATATTCATACAAGTCAATGTCAATTCTTGAGGCGTTAACAATTAGTGATGGGCCTTTTTGAGGGAGCTGTGCAAGATAAAGGCATCGTAATTCTAAA
>VDFB02127111.1:0-18563 GCA_007258455.2 Sequoia sempervirens | reverse complement strand
TATGTCAGACAAAAAGTTTGATGAAGAAGAAGATCAATGACATTGAAATGTATGAGTTATGTGATTGTATTATCTATTTGATATTCATTTCTTGATAGAATTATATTTGACTTATGTGGTTACATAATTAATTCATGATGTACTTTTTAATGTTTAATGTTTAATTCATGATGTTACAACTATTGTAGTTCTCCTAGAAATTTCTATATGATCATAATGAATAGTGTTTTGGGAAATTTCATGAAAGATGACACATTGAATGTAGTAGTGAAATAATTGCAAAGTCGTTTAGATTTTTTAGACCAATCACCCTTCAAAATTTCAGTTTTAGGATCATCTCCAATTTGATTACTAGGAAACATAAGATTGGATTTGATTGGCTTATCTTGGAGGAACATTGTGGCTTTGTGTAATTGCTACCTATTTTTAGCTACAACTCAAAATAGGTGGAGTTGAATTGTATTCATTACAGAAAGGTGCAAAATTTATGCTAAAAGTATTCATTGAATTTCAAATTTTGACTATGCAAATGTTTGTAATAGAAGAGCTCATAAATTTGCATAAAAGAATGTCATTTTTTATTCATATTGGAAAGACTGAAGTCCTACACAAGCCGCATGAGTTACTAATTTTATTTTCATAATCAAATGATGGGTACAAGAAAAGAATTTAAACTATACAACTAAAAATAACATGGACATAAGATAGAAGGTGATTCATCATTTCCTTGAATGACGAATCGTCTTCACGTTAAAGTCTTCAATTGTTGTACTTTCAAATTGATCCAACTCCAGGCTCCAAAAGCATCTATAAATATGATGAAATGTGATATTAGAGATGGTCTCTAAGCAATGACAAATCATATCCTATCATATGCCTACATTACCAACAAAAATATAACACACACTCAATTAGGCATTCATCAGATGATTTGAACGAATCAAATTGATATGATTGAAAGGAACAAAACTCAATGTAAGATTGCAACTTCATTTATTTTTCTAAAGTGTTTGTTTAAGTGTGCAAGTACAGGTATAATCATCATTCTAGTCAATAGATATTCTTATGAGTGGTGTGAAATGTGGCTCCCACAAGGGTTGAGCCCAACTCATAAACAGTGACATGGGACAACAGTATGGAATGAAAGTAATTATCATTCTCCATGAATAGATAGTTGATCAAGTAACTTTATTTCAACTTGATAAAATCAAATTGAGTAAGTCACCTCTTGTTCATCATTTGAAAATATATCAAGAACAATTACCAATCATTCATTGGAAAAAGCTATCATCAATGATGGAACAATAATCATGATCAAGTGCAGACTCAATGTAAACAGATGATGCAAATTAAGGTGTTTCTAAAATCAATCTGCCATCAATAGTAAATCATAGTCATAAATGATGGTTACAGGCATAAGAATGCAAAGGTTCAAGGATGACCATCATGATAGCATGAATGCATAACACAGTAAGTTGCAAGTCTATAAGACAAAGAAAGTGTTGATAACATAGTAAGTTGCAGGTCTATAAGATAGATTTATAAGAGCAGCCTTTAAATTCATTATATATAAAGAAGATGAAACAAGCATAGGAGAAACAACAAAGCTTGTTCTTTCATTAAACAACAATCTTTTCCATATTCTAGAAAATGAATGATAGCTCCCTCTAAAGGATCACATGATAAGATTTAAAGTGCCAATGAGAAAGCAACCACAACGTTCATGTAAATTCAATGAGGGGAAGTCATGCTTTGTATATCCGGGAGCCCTCAAGGATAGAAAATGTTGATCATTCAAATTGGAATAATACTAAAGAGAGCAGTCTAATGTTAATAAAACACAATCATGACAAGACATCAATGCAAGAATATGTTTTGCATTGTCTTTTGTTCAGATTTGGGAGCTAGGCATCTCAAAGTTCTTTTTGATTTCCAAAGGCATGATGGAATGATAGCTTAGAAAGGTTCTACACAAAGTTTCCATGTTATTGATTGAAGGAAAATCAAATAAGGGAAGACCTTTTGAAGTAGACCTGATCTCTAGCCCACATGTATTTCACACATTCAGAATAGCAAGCTGATTTCACTAGATATAGAAGTTTGATTTTTACCAGTGTATATGTTGATAACATATATTTTATGTTTTTCAATAGTCCCATATTTCAAAGTTTCAAAATTGATATTAGATTACCCAACTTCTTCTATGAATGCATATCTGATTACCCAACTTCTGGTCCCATGGAAAGCTAATATATCAATATGTTTTGAACATCTAGTTTTCATAATTAAGATAAAGATAGGATAAAACCATATTTAAGTATCAAGAGCTTATATTTTCTAAGAAGCAGGGGATGTGAGTACAGTGTTTAAAAGGATGAAATCAAAGAAGAGTCGCGACCTACAGGAGATAGAGAAACCCTCAAGCTTGAGAAAATTGAAGAAATAGTAGACAGGTCATAGCTTCAAAAGATACATTGTTCTCCTTATGCATACTCAATATTTCTAGGTATTTGTTGATTAAAAACAAAATACTTAAGAGTTTTTCTAGGCGAGAACAATGACTTACCAACAACGAAATATGGAGAAGATTTAGGCATGTTGCAACACAAAACCCACTTCCCGAACTTCATAAAAAATCTAGTTCAAAGCATTCATGGCACCCAAAATAGAAGAGCAAATAGAGGGATCCAGATCAAACTCCCAGAGAAGCTTAGTCCAAACTCCATCTTCTCCATGGCGGCGGCTATTAGGTTCTCTCAAATGAAAATGAATTGAAGTGAAAGCCTTGGTCGTGGCTTTTTTTTTTAGGGTTTTCCTTAGCCCTAGGTCGATAAGGCATCTCTTTACATTTATTTTAAATTTCAAATGTCCTCACTAATACCTTTGGTATTAGCATTAAAACCTTTGTATATTTTTCCAAAAATGCTAAATGCCAACACCGATATACCCTAGGTATGTGGTTTTTAATAAAATCATGAATAAACCTTAGCCTTTATGATTTTTATTACAAAATCAAGATGTCAAACATGCCTTAGGTTGTGATAGGATTTTTGAAAAAATCATATATGCCCTTTATTTATTGCATATTCTTATTGTAAAGAATTTAATTAAATGATTCAATTATAAGTCATTTAATTAATATGATATTTTTAAATGCAATTAAATAATAAATCATGCAAAGGAATATAAGTGAAGGTGAATTGAAGATCATGACATGCAGATTTTGAGATCATGAGTTCGATTTTTGACTTTCAGTTAGGGCAAAGTGAACTCTTCAATATTCTTGTTTTCATACCACCTTTTAGGGAGCTCTTCAGAGGTTTTTTTGATAGTTTGCATAAAATTTGCATGGAGTTATGACTTGACATGAGTTATGCATGGATCAGGGGCAGTTTGGCCACTTATTTTTGCAGTTATCATTAGTTATGTGACCTCATTTCATGCATTTACTCTTTTGGTCATGAATTACTTTGAGTTGGAGATATCTTAACTCGAGTTAGCTACACCTTTCTTCTAAGGCTCTTTTCCTTCATTGTATAAATGAGAAATACTTAGTCTTTTCTCAGTTAGTTCTTATTTTTCATCTTCTCTAGCATACCTTTTTGCAGAGAGAAAGATTTGTAACTCAACTTTTTACATCAATACAGTTTTACAGCTTTATAGGTAATCATTTTTGTAGAGTCTCCTTCTTTTCATTATTGCTATTTAGTATTAGCCTTCTCAGATTCAGGATTTTTGTATTTATTGAATGTCTAAGATGCCAATTTAATTTGTTTTATTTCAAAGCCTTTAAATTCCTATCGCGTTCATGAATACATGTACATGAAAAAAGCAATTTTAGTTGCAAATCATAAGTTGTGATGTTAATTTATCCTCTCCTTTAGGTTGTGAAAACATCATTTTCCTTCATTAAGAATGGATTATCAGGCCTTCTGATGAAACACTTATGTAATGATATTTCCCAATTTGAGTTGTGAAAATAGATTCCATAATAATCAGTTGTGAATCAATCTGCTCATAAATATCAATTAGGTGCATCACTGAAGTTTTAGTTTTAGTTCATGCATTCAATTCAGTCCTTCTTACCCTTTTCTCAACAAATCATTCAAGTACCTAATTGGTCATCATATAGGAACCGACCTAGAATCAAGAGGTCTATCTTTTGCATAGGAACACCCACATCCTAAAGATAGTTCCCATGTTTCAACAAATTTTCTTAATTTAGTCATTCATGCATTTGGGTGCAATCTAATTAACAATAGTAATGTGAGAAAATTTTGGATGGGGTACTTACTATTGCTAAGGTGGATCACTCCATTTTATGAAGGCCATACACTTATGATTGGGTCAAGTGTTCTTTTCTTTAGAAAATTCCTATTGCTTCTTTGATAGGTTATGATTTGATTAGATGGGTTATGAAACACTTATTTCAAGTAATTTATGTCTATTTTAATTTTTAATTTATTAAATTCAAACACATCCAAAATTATGTCCCTTGACTTAATTGATTATTACATTATTTAATTATTAACTCAAATGACACCTCCAATTTAACTATATATATCTAATTGAATATATCTAAAGTGTTGAACATTTTTAGATCAAATTTAGTAATTAACTCAAACAACTTTTCCAATTTAACTAACATATTTTAAGATATTAAAAAAATATGATTTATGAAAGAAGTATATTGGTGTGAAATTAAATATGATTTGTATTCCAATGTAAAAACCACAAAGAATGGAAACAATTTTTTCAACACAAACTATTATGTAGTAGTCAATTAAAATGAAAAAGCTTACTCTATATTAGTTAGGATACACAACTAAGAAAATGATCTAAATAGTCTAATAATTTAAAAAAAAAAAACAATATTAGGTAGATAATCAAACATCTTTCATTTCTACAATGACTTATTTATCCTAGAGAGTATACAAAGAAAATGAACAAACCCACAACTACCCCTATTTTGAAGGAGTTTAGTTTTCTCCCCTTCCTGATCTCCCTAATATTGTCTAATTATTTTAAAGAGACCAAGGGTCATAACACAACTTTATTCAACCCACTAAATATCTTGGTTAATGAATCTTGACAAAAGAAACAAAAGAATTGCTACATTTGGCATTTCATGTGGAATGAAGAGTGGTGACAATAATCTACTTATAGTTTAATAAAACACTATTTTTAGAAGGCTTGGCATTAGAGAGATAGAGAAGAGGGAGAGATAGGTTGAAGAGGAGGAGAGAGAATATATGAAGATAGATAGGATGTAGAAAAGGGAGAGAAAGAAGAGGGGGAGACTAGGGAAAGCAATATGTAGAAAGGGAGAGAGAGAAGAAGATAGGGGAGAGAGGGAGACATAGAAAAGGTGGAGTAGAGAGATAGGGGGGATGGTGGAGAGAGAGATAGAGATATATGGGAAGAGAAAGAGAGATGGAGATATGGAAGAGAAGGAAATGGTGGACAATGGATAGGGAGGGGAGAGATGGTGGAGATAGAGGGATGGAGAGATAATGGAGGTGGAGGGAAAGAAAGGGATAGGGAAGAGGGGGGAAGAGGAAGATGGAGGATGGTGGAGAGAAAGGGGGAGGAGGAACAGTGGAAAGGAAGGATATAGCCAACATTAGAGGAGACAGCCCAACACATACAGAGCAAGCTCGAGAGCATATAATACGGCAGCCAAAGGACACAAGTTGCAGACAGAGGGCACGCTATATATATATGACAGAGACATATGGGAAATATTGTTATAGCATTTGAGACTGCATGGAATATACAGCATTTATATATCTTATTGTGATTAGGAGATAGGATGGAGAGATGGGTGATAGATAGAGAGGGGGTCGAGAGATAGCTGAGAGGGGGAGTGAGAGAAACAGATATTGATAGGTAGAGGAGGAGAGATAGAGAAGAGGGGGAGAGAGGGAGAGATAGGTTGAAGAGGAAGAGAGAGAAAGGGGGAGAGGGAGAGATAGCTCAATAGATAGAGCGGGGAAGAGGGAGTGACATAGATAGTGGGAGATATAGAGAGAAAATTATATTATAATAATTATAATATTATATTAATATTATAAATTTAGCTAATATTATAATATATTAATATATTAATATTAAATAATATATTAATATATATTATAATAATTATACATGGTGCCACAATTTTCATTTTAATTGACATAATCTAAAAACCTAGCTTGTCAAATTGGAGGAGTGAGTCGCACGCCAACGGAGGAGAGGTTGCAGGAAGCCATGGATCAAGCTTGCTTGGCTACAAAAATTAGAATTTTTGTGATTTTTTTTTCCATGAAGGCCTCTGCATCTCGTCTGTCACCAAAATGGTTTGTATATTTCATCTGAAATTTATGAATCGGAGTGCTATAGGGTTTTTGATTTGATTTGGTTTGTGAATATTACTCTTTGTGATTGTATTTTGTATATTTGTCTTCAATGCCGGTGGGACAAACCATAACTCAGTGCTTTCAATCACTTTGCAACTCCATTATTTGTGACTCTGTTGTTTTCTTGTGAAAATCACAAGTTGGAATGCATGTCTGTTGTTTGCAAGTGAGAATCACAATTCACCACCTTGTCTATGCTACGAAATTTGGGCCCCAAACTAGACATCATCCTTTTTCACAATCACACAAGCTACCCTATTGCAAGGAGAACACATAGAATCACTAATAATGGGATCCCATACTAGCCCAACTAGAATAGTTGCACCACCTTTCCCCAAATATGATTAGTGAAAAAAGTTAAACTCTCTCCAAACAAATTTAAGAGTACGTTCTAGCTCAAATCTCATAGCTTTAGTTTCTTGAAAGATAAAGCAATCCATTTTAAGCCTATTATTGTAAGAGGATCTTAAAATGCATTCTTTCCAAAAGATTCCAAACTCTAACATTCCAATTAGTACATCTTATTTTCATTTATAGTACAACCTGGCAAAATATTTGGGTTATTTTTCCTCTCCATTTTTTCCACTCTTGTGATTATTAACACATGATTCAGTTTGATTTCTCTTTTTTCATCCATCCACATCAACACATGGCCTATGGAAAAAATCTCCCTAGATGGTAGCTTCATCTTGGAATAGATTATTAATAAAATTGAATCTTTACTCTAAGATTTACTCATGAAAAGTGTATGGGAAAGGTCTTTGGAAATCATAGACTCAATGTTTTGTAGAGCTTTGGGAGCAATGGGAGGTGTAGCCAAACTAACAAACAACTTAAACTCTTTCAATCTTTCTAAGGCAAGCTCTTGGGCATTTTTTTATTACCTAGAATTATCCTTGAAAAAAAACAAGAAGAGCAAGCTCATTGATGAAAAAAGGCATATATGCAAGGATACCAACATATTCCTCACTAGAATGAGTCCTCCAATTTGTCAAGAATCTCATCTAAAGTATCAAATTCATTCTCGTAAGTTTTTCTATTGTCTATTTTATTATTTCCTACACAATCAAGGATGAAATTCTATTAGCTACAAGTCTATTAATATTCTTAAGAATTTTTGGGCCATGCCTTCTTTGATGACCATCCATTTTACATAGAAAACAAGCATTCAAACCTCTCAAAACTTCAATATCATGTTTAGTTTGATTATCACTCAATTGAAAGCACAAAATATGTAGAATACACTCATCAGATTTGAGAGATATAAAAACCCTAGAGTTAAGATGGGGAAGAGTAGACCTTGTTTCTTCCACTTGCAACACATTACCCAAAGATTTGAGGACTTGAGGGATAAAAGTTCACATCTAAGTAGAGATATTTTAAAATTCTAACCACCTTAACATATAATTGGCTAAAGCATTACATAGGGTAGAATCAAGGGTTCAAAGATGGACCTAAAAACAAAATTTCCCATATTCTAAAACTCTTTCTTTTAAAACTCTTGATTGCATACCATGATTTTTGAAGAAGAAAGTGAATAAATATTTATGTATCATTCTATAGAAAGAAACATAGACAAGGCAGTGAACATTAGATTTCCATTTGAACCCTAATGAGGATTTAAACAAATTCTCTAAAAGGTTTTTTTTCTACTTGATCCTATTGTAGAAGACTACTCTTTAATTTTTAGATCTGCCACCTAATGCATTTGTCACTATTCTTTCTTTTCACCCTTGGATCTTAAAGGAAATTTGAATCACCTTCATAGCTTCCTGTACATGCCTTTTCATTCATAGTCTTCATCCTTGTCAAAACTTCCAAAGCTGTTCATTTATCAAGGTTTACACTTCCAAAGATATGATATAAGGGATGAGGATGGGATCGTGTCTCAAATGATTTTGGTGGAATAGGTACCTCTCAGTCTTTAGCTTTCAATGAAAAAGATATCAACATAGACTCATGTTCCCATATTCAATAATAAAGCGAGCTTTGGAATGATATAAAATCCTCTATTAAAAAAAGGACGACAACAACTAATCAATATCAATTTCCAGAGGAACTGGTGAGCAGGGGAAGCTTCTTTAGATGATCAACTAGATGATCAAATCACCAACTTAGCACAACTCTCTCAAATACTCTTTAAGTGGACCTTTCCAATCCACTATTCCTTTAAGGAAAAGACCCCCCAACTAGGGTTTTTGTACTCAAACAATCAAGAGGGCTTGTATCCACTTGGATCATGTCAAATAGGACTAAACCAAACCATGACACTCAAGTTTTCACTTAGGAAACTCCATTTTCTCATCGCTCTAACCACTAGGCCTCTTTACCACCAACTTAGCACATCTCTCTCAAATAATCTTTAAGTGGACCTTTCCAATCCACTATTCCTTCAAGGAAAAGACACCCCCCAACTAGGGTTGTTGTACTCAAACAATCAAGAGGGCTTGGATTCACTTGGATCATGTCAAATAGTACTAAAAAAACCATGAAACTCAAGTTTGCACTTAGGAAACTACATTTTCTCATCACTCAAATCACTAGGCCTCTTTACCACTAAAAGGCTTGTAGCCCCACCCAGTAGGACAGTCAAAATAAAATCCACATATAAGCTTCTATCAGGCCCAAACCACTAAACTTATACAAGTAATATATTCCACTACAAATTCTCAAAACCTTCTTTCTTGACAATGTACATTAAAAGAGAAATGGACCAAAACAACACTGCTCCAAGAGGCCTAATTAGTAGGCTACAATAGGACAGTTGACTATCTAGGTTATCCCCTTCACCCCAAAGCCTTGAAATAGGTTCTTATAGGCTAGTTGCACCCATTTCCATCACTCCTAAGTCCATTCACAATTAAAATCACCCTAAACAAGCAAAACTCAACTTTTTGCTTCATAATCTAGGCCTATCACATGAGGATGCCAGGCCTAGAACATTGCAAAACTTCCTCCACATAGCATGCCATTCTCTAGAACCCTAAAAATATGAAAATATACACAAATATCTACCATCCCACCAAGAATTAGCATTATTCGAACATGGAGATGGAATAAAGAGCCATTCTTCAATCAAAACCCTAGTTTTGAGGGTTTTTCAAACCAGTTCCTACTAAAATGATGATATCTTCTTTTATACTCAATGAAAACTTGTCAAATCACCTCCAAAATAAATTTAGGTCTTCCCTCTATCCAACCATAATAGCAATTTACCCGTATAGTACGTACAGAGGTTGTACCACGTAGTAGACTAGGAAATTTACACACATATTTTCTAGAAAATAGCAAGCTTTTGCATTAGAAATTCAAAAGGATTCATCAACCCACATGCCTCAACCAAGAGAGGATTATTTCTATCTTCAACCAACCTTCCCAATGTCCCATAACTGAAATTTGAATTGGTTGTACATTGGGAACTAACAAAACATCATTTAGACACCTAATTGCCTAGTTAAGGAAAGTTAATACAACTTCCACAAGCCCGAATACAAAGAGCCTTCAAGAGGTGTCAAAAGGCATCAAAACCATTTCAAAACACCAAGGAAACTCCCCTCAAGCACCTAGTTCCATCATGGCATTTTGATTCTTTAATTTTTCAAGGTGCACTAAGCTTACAAAGTGAGGATGGAGACCTTGTGATAACATTGAAACTTATCACCAAGACTCAAAACCTACTACAAGCCTTTGAAGAATCAAAATGTTGTTGTTTCAAATGACTATGAGCACTAACTTTCACTATTTGAAGATGTTGAAACCTTGTCATAGAGAACTAGAACATTGATGTAACCACTCATCCTACCTTAAAACATACCAAAAGTCTCCAAGAAATTAGACATAGGAGGATTTAAGATGACTTAGACAATTTTTACTGCCAAAGCATAAACTTATGATGACTTAACCAGTCCTAGTACACACTTCCTCCCTGTTAACCACTTAGACATATGGATTTTATTAGTGGACAGCTGAACCACCTCACACGTGCACCTGAATTATGTCTATTAGTGTTCTAATTCATCTTTTTCAAAACAAATTAAACCAAAATATTATGTATGGTGAAACCATTATTCTGCACAATACATTTGAGGCCTTGGTTGTGTAACTGGTGGACTATAGTCACATTTAACACTTGTTACAAAGTTTAAAGTCACTAATTGCAAGGGATAGTCTCCTTCATACATTGATTTTATTTGTGATGGACACATTTGGATAGTAGTAACAATAACTTGCAATCTATCAAGACTTGATTACCTTATAACCAGTCAAATTCTAGTGATGAAATGATAGATTAATCATAATTTCACCTTGGGATCACATCAGCATGAAAGAAATTCATCCAACATCCTTATGAGTGCAGGTACCACCACTTAAAATAGGTATTTGTCAATCTGTCTTCTCGAGCAAAGGGAAATTAGGAGAGAGAATAGGAGAAGAGATGTAGTAGGTCTAAAAAGGGGAGATCAACTAGGAGTCAAAAGATTAAGAAGAAAATTTAAAACACATGGAATTTTCTTCTTGAAGAGGACATGTTCTTATGATGATGAGAGCATAGGCGACATCAAGGTGCCCTTGAGGTACAAACATCTATGGAAACAATAGATACCCAAGGAACTTCCTCCAATAAACACTGATTTTTGTGTCAACGAGAGGATATATCACATAGCACCATCGTCATTACATGGTTTGGGCCTATTTTGCATGGATGAAATAAAGGTCTGTTACAACAAAGTTACTGAATTGATGGAGTATGTCAGACCCTGTTATAGTTACAAAGATTGGATGCAGCTGGTTCAATATACACAAAGTATGCGTAGGTATGCATTGTCAGCAAATTATATACAACTCTAAAAGATAAGGATCAAAATAAAGGAGTGGATGTGTACATTGACAAAATGCTAAAAGCATCAAGGAATATTGTAGGGTTTATAAATAGTACATGACTTGGGTCAACAAATAAGCAACCCAATTGCATATTCGAGGCACACGAGCGAAACCGTGCATTCGTAAGTGCGATAAAATCAATAACTGCAAGGGGAAGAGTTGCTAATCGAATACAATTTGAATTGCTTAGATACCAAAAAAGTTACTATCGGGGTGGTACGTACTATATACCATTTTACCCAACCTACAATTAATGACTCCAATATACCATTTTATTATTATGTTTTTTTTCGTAAGTCTATTGGTTTCATTTTAGTAATGTTTTTTTATTTTTAGTTTTTGTCACAATGGGAGATTGATCATATAGGGAAGGCTCCAGACGAGACCACAGATTGTGATTCATCTTCAGGTGCTTCTACCTGATAGGTTTACCTCATTGTAATTGTACAAATTCGATACAAACATAATGTTTTATTATTATGTTTTTTTCATAAGTTTATTAGGTTAATTTCGATAATGTTTTAAATATTCTTGTTGCAGACAACTGATAGGGGAAAGGCACCAATAGTAGAGGAGAGCATCCATAGGGTCAAGGTGCAGTCATTGTTATTGGATGATGACATCACATATTCAACAAACCCTCTCGATATGATAAGGAAGACACAAAAAAAATGTAATGAAGAAATCCTTCAATTGTTATTCATAGTGCCTCAAACATATGAGATAAGAGAGAGGATTAAAATATTGGCTGAGAGAGTACAAAACTTGCAAGTAAGTTGTCATGAGGTCTTTAATTATAACATAAGTTCATTCATGGTTTTATAATTTTTAATCTTTTATGTCATGAACTAAATATGTATTGTTTTTTATAGGATTTTTTGTGTCCTCATGATGCTGCTACCCATGATTAGATTATTGTAGGTGCTTCCCGTAGAGTAGGGGTTGGTACAAGTGTCCATCTTGATCTTCCTGCACATACATCACATGATCATCTATCCCCATCATCCGTTCTATTGTAGCCATTTACGAAATCATGACGAAAAGCATATAACTTGTCTATCAGATTAGTACTAGTGATCTGGGGACACTAGTCTTTGGTGATGTTTTAGCAACATTCTGGATCTTCTGTATTACTCCTTACATGAACATTTTCCAGTCCATTTTTGGTGACGAGAGTTTAATTCTAAAGATAGAAGGTCTGAAGTAGTTTCAAATCATTTAATTATTATTATATATAATCCAATTGAAATTTACTTATTGATCACTCTTTTTAGACTAATGATCCCATGATCATTTTACAAAAAATGATTTTTTTATAAACATCTAGGTGATATAACATTGGAGCTCTTCAGGCCCATTATACGTACATGATGGAATGCCCAAAATCAAGATTTAAAGGATGAGCTCATTAACCATTTTAGTTGTTGTTTTACAGTGATAAAACATTCAGGCAGAAGGTTCTTAAGAGAAAGACCGTTACATAGCAAGAGTATGTGAGGCCAATATAGGTCACATTTAGAGAAAGAAAAAAAAAGGCTGTGACATCCCCATGATTCTAGAGAGGGAGTGAAGGGACTCGTGAGATGGAAGGAGAGGCTGAAAAAGAAAAAGGAAAAGACATCATAAAGGCCAAAAGGAAGGTATATGTGATACCATCAACAAATATAATTATATCTTGATTGTCACTGCTTTACATAATATATAAAAATATTTCAAAATTTTTCATAAGAAGCTGCGACACATTGAAGGGCAACAAAGGAAGACTAAAAGCATTTGAAACTTAGCTTTGGTGGTTATATGAGTCTTAGTTGCAAAAATTGTAGTAGAGTATCAATAAATGCCATCCAAATAATAAATTGCAAAATAATTTTGGTTTATCACCATAAAACAAAATTCATGATCTTGCTCACAAAATCTGATGCCTACAGATTCATGAGCACCCTGAAGAGGAAATGAAAGATTGCCTTCAGGCATGGCTGGCGGAATGATTGAAGCGTAAAGTCTTGGTAGGAAAACATAAAATTCACTCCATACGACATGGGTCACATAAATAAAATCAATAAAGTTTAATTTTGAAATTGAATGCTTATTACGTCTATTCGTATTGTTTCCACCATAGTAAATTGTATTGCCTATTTGAACTTCAGCAGGACTGGAATAATGATAATCACACTTTTGACATTTGGAATCACGACCTAGTGAGGGAGTGGAGCACAACTTGTAGATGAAGGTCATGGTGAGCATCCCGGTACTGGATGTATTCATGTACTATACAAAATGTAGTATGGATTAATACAATTAAACATCTTTAATTGCAATTGGTGTATCAATTAATGTAACCTTTCATGTTTTCAACTTTGCGCATGTGGGCTATATGATCAACATGTTGAGCATGATCAGATACCAAGAAAGATCGGGGGAACTAGCGATGTGGCTACATCAAGTGAGAGGGACCACTCTATGAATTTTATTTTAAACATATTTAATTTACGGTGGTGTATTCGGTATTTTATTGTTTCAACTCCCAGTTGAGATTTAGAGGGTGTTTCAACATGTTGAGCATGAGGCTATATAATGAATGTCAGGGAACATGATGTATTTATCCAGGGTAAAGAGCACCACTCTAATGTTCTTTTAATTAATAAAAAATTTGTAACAATAATAACAAAACATATCAATTTAACATTTCTTTGTTATTGTAGCAAGGCCCCCTTGAAGCGGCCTCCATATCGTGATCAGTACACAACTAGGCATACATTAAGATCGTGAGCAGAGGGTAGAACAACTAAAGATGCTTTAGAAAATGATACTCCACTTTAGCTTTTTTTAGCTTCAAAATTAAAGAAACAAAAAAAAAGTGATTGTAATCATATTATAACAACCATATTTTTGATAATATGTAACAACTGAATGAATGAATGTTATATGTTATTAATGGATGAATGAATGATTGTGAATATGTTAATGAATGAATGCTATATGTTAATGAATGAGTGTTATATGTTATTAATGGACGAATGAATGAATGCTATATGTTAATGAATGAGTGTTATATGTTATTAATGGATGAATGAATTATTAATGTTATATGATCGGGTATGCGTGGAGAATTAGAAATTATTTGTGAGGAAGGGAATTATAAATGAGCTTCTTACATCATGTGGTTGGCTGCAGTAAAAGTCAGAGGGTAATAAACTATTCTCAAAACAAAGAAGCTCAATCCAACTCACATCCAAGTATCTTTTTAATTCCTCCATCTTTCATCAATCTCTTTACTATTCGAACCTTGTATTGATTTTTTACATGAAGAACCCATTATTGTGAAATGTGCCTCCAGTTGAGTAAACTGAATCCCTGCTCTAAATCATAATTTCAAGTTGTTTCCATTCCAATGTTCTGAGTTTAGTTTATTTGTATGGCTTTGTATGAATACCACATTATGTTGTGTGTGGATTTGGTTTCAAAGCTCTATTTCTTTTGTTTTTAGAGGTGACATAACTCTAAAATTTGACTTTTTGTGCATAACAGGATAGTGGAAAAATTGACAGCTCTGAAGGGTGTAGAGGCTCGATTGAGATAAATACATGAATATTTGGATCTTGTTGTTGATGGGATGCTTCCACTTAACCATGAAATTTTGTACCATCTGCAGGTATGGGTATGTGCAGGATCATCATGGAAAAAATAGGCCCTTAAGTGGGAAAAAATTCAAAAAAATCAGAGTTAGGAAACTTGACGTAAAAAATTGAATAAATTATCTATATTATTTCAAAAAAAATGTAAGAATAGAATCGATAGCAAATTGAATGTAGTTTCTAAACTACTAGGTTTGTTTAACAAAAAAAATCTATTTGGTGAAAATTTATATGAAATTTCAAGTGATTACTGTAATTCAAGCAAAAGAAAATAAAAGTAGGTGTCCTCCGACTTCACCTAACTCTAAATAAAATGATAATATTTTATAATAGTTCCCCAGACTCGTGAGGACTCTTGCCAGATGTGATGCATATGCTTTATATGAATTTTTTTCCTATTAAATATAATTCAAATTATGAATTTTGTAGCTTTATGAAATATAAAGCTCCTTATGCGACATAACTTGGTGAAAACTTCATAGAAATTAGGGTGCTTTCTCTTTTAATCCTATGAGTATACAAGCATAGAATGTGACACATGTTTGGATTCAAAAAATGTGATACCATTTGAAAGTTATAGATTTTTTCAATCAGCCTATCGAATAAGACTTTAGTCATAATTCTAATAGAAAATGAATAATAATTATTTATTAAATTCAAATTAAAGCATAGTATATTGGTGGAAAGCTGAGAGTCTTGTTTTAGAAACCTTTCATTTCATCAATTTTGGGTAAAAAAATAGTCGTCAGCCACATACCCATCATATTGCCAATTTTTGGCCCATCATGATCTTGCACATACCCGTATGCAAAAAATTCTCTACTTACATTCATTCAACTTACTGTCTTCCTTACCAAAATATACACTTGTTAAGCCACAACCATAACTAGTTGATGGAGAGTCAAGGTGGAGGAGACTCAAACAAATCAGATTTTAGTAGAGGAAAAAGGCAAACCATTTTATAAAGAAACCATGGAGTGTAGATAAAATTTTAAAAGGGAGTTCAAGTATGAATAAAATTATGGATAGTGAAACATGTACTTCCCTCAATATATTGAAATAAAGGATAGTCATAAGTCCTTATGACTATCATAAAGGGCATTTAGATGTAACAAAATACAAGTCTTTCCATTTCTTATTCTCCATGTCTCATATTGCTAGGACTAGAGGATTTATTTCCAATTTCTCATAAAGGAGAATATACCTATGGATCAGATGCATTCCTTTGTATAAATTGGAAGGTATAAGATGTAGAAAATGCATATAGATATTACTTCCTTTACTTGAATTCTACACCTTGATGGATGGATGAGTTTTCTTTTAGATTCTATACTTACTAAATTATTTGTTCTAGTAATTTTGGAATGCCCAAAAGGATAGTCATTCCAAATGGTCTAAAGAGGGGAAGAAGTATGTGATAATTTTGGTCATAGGTAGAAGGAAATAAAGCAAGAAGGACAATCCAAGGCAGTCTAATGATATTCAAGCCACAATGTACATGGAAGAGTGGGCAGTACTTTCAAATGAGTAGTCCTAAGTTCACATGGAACAAAGGATATAACCTTGAAATATACCATAAGGGAAATCAAGTTCAAAGAGATCATTGTCATAGGTATGTAAATCATAGAGGATCACTATCATTCAAGAGGATTAGAGTCATAAAAAGAATATCATAGCTAGTTGTATGAAAATCAAGTGCAGTTTAAAAGCCATGGGGATAGTCTTACATAAGGGAGGCATAAAATAGTTGAAAACAATCATTATGAGCATCCAAAATGTAAGAAAGTGAGCCACAAAGAAATACAATATAAAACATTCCAAGGGAAGTCATGTATTAAGGAGAGACAATTATGGTTCATGGTTAGGTAGGGTCTTGGAAAAAGCTTATTTAAGAACAAATTCAAAGGAACAAATAATGTATAACTAAGTTATGAGGGTAGTTTGGGGGAATTTTTAGAAGATTATTATAAAGAATTTTAACCATACCATTATACAAAGACTTGTAAAACATTTAATTTGACTCTTAGTCATATTGAAACAAATCCCATAATTTTAAGGCTAAGGAATATCAAATGAACTATGATAGTGACTATGAATCCTTGAGAAGCAAAGAAGACAATCACTATGAAGGCTCAAATAGGTTGTTTTGAGGAATATATTAAATTGACAAGAGCTTGGGGTAGTTTCCTTTGTATGTATAGTCCACCATATGCATAAACCAATGATTTATGATAGTAGGTAAGGTTCCTACATCGTTGACAGAGGACAACGCTTTAAAGAAGGACACTACCATATGCTTGGTAAATATTTTAAGTGCTTAAACAAAGGAATTGTGAACAACACCATGACTATGATCATTGAAAGCCAAATGCACAATTTTGAAGGAGGCAGAGGTATATAAAGCATGACAGTCATACCTTGAAAATGACAGTGTTTGACTATCAAGGGCAGTAAGAGTAAATGAAGCTTGATACAAACATTGTTATGATGGTCAAGCATAAGATATTTATGAACTTTCATAAGTTAAATGGCAAGAGTAATTCAAGACACCTTGCAAGGGAAAAAGTACACAAAGGACAATAGGTTCTTGACATTATGAGGGCAGTATTTTTAATGAATACATGGAAGACCTTCAAATGGTAGTCAAGGATAATGTTAAAGGATAATTAAAGGTTTCCAAGAGAGAGGTTTATATTAATGAATGACCTTACACAATTGACATGGATAGTGCCATGAGTATAAAATATGACCAACGAAATTCTATGACAAGCCTATTAGATACATAGATAGCTAAAGGAGCATGCTAAGGGAAGACTTCATGGACAAACCACGATAAGTACAGTCACCTCTCTGCCCCCATAGCCACTATTTAGTGTCTAACTTGGTGGTCATATCCCCAATAATTGGAAATCATCTTGTTCTAGTTAATGTAAAGTAATGTCCTCGTCTGTACTGTTCCCCACAATACTCCAAGTGCCCCTCATTTTTGATGTTTTCATTAGAAAAGTTGTGGAGGAGTAGAGTATAATTTAGAGGTCTCCAGAAGACTTGTTGATCAATGGTGTTGGCATACACCACCATGGAAGTACAACTCAAACATCTTCAAATTGAAACTCGCCCATCTATTGGCCCCACTCCCCTATTTTTAGAATCTTAAAATTGGAAGTTCTAACTTATTTTTTATAGATGGATGTTATTCTTAACCGATTTTTTTTAATGGGGTTTAATGTTTAAATTTTTTATGAATGATACATTTGTTCCATGTTGAATGCATGAGGGGCAATTAAGTTCATGCTAAATACATGAAATGATAAGTGTTTGTTTAGTTTTTTTATGCTGTGTTTATTTTTTAGGGCTGGGGACTCTTTAATATATTGTCCTTTGTAAAGGAGACAATTAAATTTAAGAATGTAATATTATTTAACAAAAATCAAATTAAATGGATGAAAATCAAGTCAAACTATTTTTGGTGGATATAGATCATTGGGATGCTCTTGCATCATAAGAATTGTAAGTGCAAAGATAACAAAGGTTCTTCAAAAAATCTACAAGAAGCTTATCAAGACAGTGAGCAAGTCAAAATTGTCAACCTACAAATATTCAAGAGAGAATTTGAAGAGGTAAGAAGTTGGGAGAGTGGGTGATTATT
>VDFB02127109.1:0-43315 GCA_007258455.2 Sequoia sempervirens | reverse complement strand
AGTTTATATATTCAAAAAAATACAAAATTACATTAGAAGAGGGAGTTTTACTCAACTAAAATTCAGAGAAAGATTACCAATGCAATGGTAATCTCTCCAAATGTTGTGAATTGATTGGTCCTTCTTGGGAATTATAGAGTCATTTTGTATTTCTTAATTTTATAAATGACATGTCTACTAACATATAACAATTAATAAACATAACAAATGACTAAATGAGGGAGAGATTAAAAAATTCCTTGAATTTCATTATTAATAGATTACTTTATCATAATCCAATAAAATGAATTAGATCATAATTAATAATAACATATTCATACATGATATGAATAATTTAAAACAATTTAAACAAATTATCTAATCAATAATCATCATGAAAAATGGATAAAATTAGCAACTTATGAATATATTCACTATGGAAAATGTAAAACACATTACATACATTATTATCAATTACATTTAAATTTACAACATATAATATCTTACAATAGAATTGATTACATTTCACCACGAAAATGCAATGATCAAATCCTAAAAGGTATAGGAAGGAATGCAGGAAGTGCATAATCTAAGCTAAAAGCAGAGAGAGATAGAGAGTATCATAGTGCTTTTTCCACCTAACCACATGAAGCTAAATACTTCCTTGGTCTTCTTATAGATGAAGAATCTCATCTCTTAATGAAAGATATAATAGTTTGAAGCTAAAGAGCATGAAGGAATCATATGCAACATGTATATATAGACATCCATGCAATCATTTACTAATTCTCTTTGCATATGCCCATCTAATAACATGATATGGTAGGGAATTGACATAATCTAATCAAACACATATTGGTTGAGCTTTTGCCAAAGCATTTATATGTTGTACTATACCACATATAGGTTGTAAGCTAAATTACCCACTATTGTCTATTATCCATATTCAACACTCATCCACTCTCTCACATTCCCACTACTATATACATCATGGAATAAAATAGTAATAAATTGCAATAACATGAATAGATTAATCAAGTGACATAACCTTGGTTAACTAGTTTATTTCATTGGACAAACACATATTAACTAGTCTTCCTTTGATCCCATTACGAGGTCGAAAGACTTAACCAACCTTGGGTTATATCCATTTTATCTTATAACCTTATAGCTTTATTCTAGTGATGCAAAGTAATAACACTTACAATGTTAATCATCTCTTTTGAATTAATCATTTTGGTTGAGAATGCTAGTTTCATATAATTAATAAATATAGTGTAAAGAATAAATAAGGCTTCTAATATAATGGTTTAATTATTTGAATATGGCTTGGTAATATCATATACAAGAAAAATACTCTCTGACATATCTCTTGGTTCATTTAGCCTTGGATACACATGGTTGATAGTACTGCTTCAAATTCTATACATCAAATGTATATGTGACATGAGTTTTCAAACAATAGTTTATGTGTATATGTGTGGATTGTATATCTTGTTTGGGATACAAAGATATCATTTCAATACATTTGCAATATCCTTTCAATTCATCACTACAACCTATAGTAATAACATATAATGAAAGTGTGGTAACACGTATTTATAACATATTAAGGATTGAGGGTGTTTATTAGTACCCTATGATCATACATGCTATGTCATTAAGGGTTAAGGACATCCCCCATATTTTACTTCATTTGATGTCATATTGATAATATAAGTAGTGAATAATTTTCATTGGTAAAACTCAATAATATTGATTAATGATAGAAGTAAATCTTGATATATGAATCTTAGGGCTTATCTAAAACATTCTAATGCTAGTATCTATACTCGCTAATGTAATATAAGTATATAAAATGTATCATGTAACATGGTAGAGAAAGTGGTTAGATATTCTTCATAAATATGTGGATGTGTGCTACTTCATTAAATTCATGTCCATTCAAATAATGTGTTTAATAGTCTTCTTGAGTCCAATACCTTATAAATAAACATTTGACTATATATAAGTTATTATTTGGGCTAACAGGCAACTCTATGGCCAATTCACTCTATGACCATGTCGATCGAGACAAATAAAATTGTAGGAAATTAGACCCAAATTAACTCTCTAAGTTTGAAGTGACCTATCCTATCTTAGGCTTATACTATTAGTCACGCCAAAACTAGTCCCAATTAGATGACACCCAACAATAGATGCCCGCTTGAAAAACAAAATGATAATAATAATAAGACTAAATAATGTTGATATGATTATGATAAAGTTGATGGAAGGAATTTGTTTTAGATGGACCATTGTTGTTTAGCCTTTGTTGGCTACATATTAATTCTAAACAACAGTAATACAGTCTCGAATTTCCTGTATTCACTTTTGAGGTCAATATGGTTTTCAAGAAATAATTTACCTTTTGAAATCTTTGATGCAAGGACAATTATTCTTGTTTTTCCATTATCAATTATGCATTCCATCTATGGTAGGGAATGGTTTTATACATTATTAATTAATAGCAGTAAGCAAAAAAGTTGCAACTAAAATGTTAGTTTGTCGATTGTGTCTTCCTTTCCCTCGACCCACAATCCATTGATTTAGTATGATTTGACATGAATTTATTTTAGCTCTCTCAGTATTGTTATTGATAATGTGTGTTAGAGTTGCTACACTGGAGCACATTCGCTCCCATAAGTATGAAGCAAAATTACTTGTGTTGATATGGTGTAGTTTATTGTTGATTATATCTTTGGGAAAGGCATCGCATCGATGGATTTGAGATCCATTCTTAGAAATAGGTTGTTGATGCTCACGTTGTGCATGGAGTTCAAATTAAAGCTCAACTTCATTTGCTCAAGATACGATATAAGGCCTCAAAAGAATTATTTTAGGATATGTGTGCTTTCATGATGCATCTATAACAATTAATAAATTTTTGGTTTCATTAAGGCATTTTGATAAAAATGGATAAAATTTTGTAAATTTGTCGCCAAAAGTCAACACAAGCCAAAGTCTCTCAAAATAACAATTGTCTATTCTAAAATTTCTTAATGACAAATGAAGCATAGGGTTTTTATGGGTTTATTGTCAAGAGGATACTTAAATTTTTTTGAAAATTTTGAAATTAAGGTTTCAGGCTCCTATTTTTAGAAAAACCCTAAAAATAGGATCTTTCCAAAAATGGTTCAAAATGATTTGATTATTTATTCTTCATTACTATCACACTAGTCTAGTCAGAATAATGAAAAAGTCAGTTTTGCTCTAGTGGGTCAGGTCTATTTTGCTTTTTCCAAAGAAAAGTTAGGACCTCTGAGGTCATCAATGGAGGATGGCTAGATACTAGGTGTCAAAATCTAAGCTTCAAATGCTTCATAGAAGAATATATGGTGAAAGATGCTCGAAAAATGGTGAACGATGAAGGGGAATTTCAAAAGTTGAAAATGCAAAAAATAAACTAAGTATGGAGATGGACGCCTTACCTCAAAGAGGGTGTCTAGGCTTCAATGCCTTAGAATATTTTTTAGTTTCTATTTGTTACACACGCAACATAGTCAACATGTTTGCATCATCAACAAAGATGCTCTCACCGGGTTAATGTAATCGATGGCATGGTGAACACTTAAGCACAAGGATAGTAAACTAATGAAATGATCATTTACTAGAGCTAAAAAGCATCCCCTCAAGTAGAAGTTAGGTGCCCATGAATTCAAGGGTCTAAATGCAGCTATTGGGATTTGCAGTTTTGGGGGTCCTCCACAAAATTCTTCCAGCTTCGTGATGAATCCAACATCCAGATCATGTGATTGGCCAAACACTCACAAACAAAGATCAAACCAAAAGTGTTGAAAGTCAACAAACTCAAAATTTGATGAAGTTTGAAGAGCAAATGCGCCCCTGCAAGCCAGGGGCACCTAAGAATTAAAGCATTCAGAAGTCATTTTTAGAGTTCGCAACCTCCAAGCAATTCATCCCGGTTTCAATCCAGCTCCGCAATGAATCCATCAACCATCTCAGAAGACTTGTCGAATGTCGACAAATGAAGATCGAACGGACACCCAAAATGAAGGAAAAGTTGAAAACCATGAAAATTGGCTGACATTGAGCAGAAATGCACCTTGCTAGCAAAGGCGCCCAACCTTTTGGAGCACTAGATGCAACTTTTAGGTTTCACAACTCCCAAGAAGTCCTCAGTTATGATCAAGCTTCGTGATGAGTCAGTCAACAAGTTCACTGGAGCAGTCAAACATCCAACAACGAAGGGTCAAACCGAGCATTTTGTCAAGGGTTATAAAGTGAAAATTGTGTCTCAAAACACAAAGTGCCCCCCGCAAGCTAGCTTTAGAATTTGAGCCTCTCCTAAAACAATTTTCGTGAGATTGGCGGTTAGTCATCCTTACTAGAATTTTTCCAGCTTCGTGATGGATTTAACATCTAGTTCGTTGGAATTATCAATCGTTGACAATTGCAGATCGAAGCACAGGAGGTCAAAATTGAAGAAATTGAAAAAATCACCAAAAATTGGATAAATCCTAGCAAACATAAGCACCTAATCTTAAGAAGGTGCCTAGTAATTTGAGCCACCAAAATCAATTTTCAAGATTTGCAGCTTCTAAGAACATCTCAAATTTGATCATGCTCTGCAATGAATCTATTAGCCAAACCTCAAGATCAATCAGATGTCCAGAATCAAAGGTCAAACAGAGGTAGTTTATCAAAGAAATTTTGAAAATCTTCAAAATATCCTAACATTGGCAAGGTGGCGTCCAAAGTCAACTCTAGTTACAGATTTTGAAGACCTTCTCATGTCCTAGTTGCCCAAAATTTGGGGAAATTCATTCAATTAATATCTAATCATGCTAGATGATTCTTCAATAAGGGTTTTGACATCCTAACTGATGCTTCCACCTCCAAAGTCTATTTAGCAAGCATTGGGCGTCCTTTTTTCATTATTTTTGTAGGTTGACTCCAAATGCCAAACACAAAAATTTATTCTCTATGAAATTTGAAGGATCAAACGATAAAGGTTTTCAACGTTCTTGATATTTTCAAGAACAAAGCTGCACAAAAAGGATGTCTTTGCAAACTCTATATCTCTAGGCATCATTTTTCAGAGTAAGCAAATACCATAATCTTTAGCTTCAAGCATTCGGTTCTTCTTTTCAATCTTCTTCAAGATTGAAAATCTTCCCACAATTTCTTCTACTTTTGTCTTAGGTTTTCTTGCATGTTTGATCAAAATGAATGTTTTCACATATCTAAATTTCTATGTTTATTTAGCACAAGATTGGCCACAAAAACCATGTGCCGGATTTTTCCAAAAAATTTGCCCCGCTGCCTCCATTTTTTAGGGTTTCTAAAAAAATTATTTTTTTAGAAACAAACATTTTGGGTCTACTCAGCATTTAGGCACCTAGGAAACCTATGTGGCCGTAAATTTCTTCAAAAATTGCCTCGCTACCTCCGGGCCTTTGAGGGGTTATTGTTGTAGACACATAAAATTGACCTAGACCTGCAAGCTTTATTTTCTCCATATTTCTTCTCAATATAATTAAAATATTTAATTATGTCCTCTAGTCCAAATTCAACTATTAATTAAATAATTCTTAATTGTTTAATTAATTCATATCTTTTATTCCTCTTGACTATTTAAATATTTATTTTATTTAAATATGTCACTAATTTCCTATGTCTCTCTATAATTAAATAAATTCCTAAATTTATTTAATTAGTATTTGTTCAATATTTCTTTCTGATTATTTAAATAAATAAACCTTATTTATTTATTTAAATACATCATTAATTTCTTATGTCTTCTTATAATTAAACAAATTTCTATAATTTATTTAATTATTATCCACCATGGCTTTTTCTAATTTTAAATAAAATCATTTATTTAAAATTGTCCACTTTCTATTTTCCCACCAAGTAAATAATTTAAAATCATTATTTACCGTCATATGACCCCACCACTTTTGAGTTAAATTATTTTTTAATTCAAAAGGTCAACTCAGCCTTTAAAATCAAATAATTTTAAATTATTATTTGATTTTTCAACAACCTCTTTTTCTATGCCCAATATCTCCTTGTCACATGCATTCTTGACCATTGATTTGATTTTTCTAAAATCAATTCTCAGCCCTTCATTTTAAATTTTAACCTAACGTTGCCCTAACCCTAATTGTTGGTTGTCACATTTAATTTCAACCTTTGAGCTTAGGCCATTTCTCAATTTCTAATGTTGTCCATTCATCTAAAATTGGATTTTATATAAAAAGGCAATTTCAACCTCATTTGCCACACTTCATACCTCTTGACTTCTTGCTAGCATACTTCATACTTGCAATTTCTAAGTACATTGCAACAATAGTAGAATCCTTCAATATTTGCTTAGGGCTTGTCATAGCTCAATAGTTGCTCATCAAAATTAGAGGGCAAACATCATTTTGCAGCAAATGGAGAAGGGCAATGAAGGTCAATCATGGAGGGCATGAAGACTTTTGGTGAGATTGTTCTTTGTTTTATGCATTTTTACTCCATTGTACTTCATTGTTTAGCTAGGGTTTTGTTTATGCATTTGATTTCGATCCACTAGTGTTGGTTGATCAGGATCTGTCAAAGGAAGTGGCTTGTGTGTTAGTTACCCTACATCATAGTTTGGGGTGGTCCCTGCATCTGCTGGACCCCTGCACCATCCCCACTGCTGTGTAACCAAACCATTAATCTGCTGCTCAACCAATGACACTGATATTAGCGGTCCCCACACTATCTTGCGTGAGGCTCGTGCATACTTTGCGGTGCCTACTGGTACACCCTACTGCTCATTGAACTATCACAATACTCGCTAGGGTAGGTACATCTCTATGATCAATGCAATTGTATTATCTGACCAATCAAATATTTGAACTGTCTACAAAATGAAAGGTGATCCTCCTCTCCTGGCCACTGTCCATAGTCTTTGTACAATCTCCACACAAATACCATCAAAGTATCAATCGCATGGCGCCAGTATCCAGTATCTCCCACACGAGTCTGTGTCACGACACCCCCATATAAGTAGACATAGGGAATACCCTCGACTAGTTGTCTCTGCATTAGTGGCCAAAATATGGGAATATACTCCCATGCCTAGATCATTAGGAGTGTAGTGCCGCAACTGATACTCGATGCCTCCCTATAAGCAACATCATGTAGCTAATGATATAGCATCTCAAGTAAGCATGGCCCCCAAGCGAATACTGTCATGTCTCACCTCATCTTGACAAGCACATCTCCCCATCCAATAGGGAAACCATGACCATGGCGATCTGGAATCAACATCCCGGCAACCAAAGTGCACAACATTGCATCCCATCGAGCGTAATGCTCGGCCATAAACTCCCACTTGATCTCTTATCCATCGATGCCTAATTGCGCAACATCATCATGCTTGCAGTACTCTATCATGGCTTGGAGTCCTCGTTGAAAATCATAGACAACCCACTCTCCTCTGATTGGAATTCGCAAGATCCTGTAAATGTCCTCAAGAGTCACCCTAGCCTCTCTTGTCGATAAGTGAAACGAGCATGTCTTAGAGTGTCATCTCTCTGTGAGTGCTATCAGAAGACCCCTATTTTCCTAGATGATGGGCATATAGGTAACATGGAATAGTCCTAATCGCATCAGTCACCTCTGCTCACCCTCCCTCAGCTAATCTCTAAACGCATATGTCATTGGCCTAAACTCTCTAGTGTAAATGAGTGGTAATTGTTTATGCATGCACATTAACAAAAGTTAGCACATCATTGAAAATCATCCTAAAGTACACAAGTAAACTGAGCATAAACTAAGTCAACATTGATCAAAGTCAATTGCGTTGCAAAAAATCACACGCATCGTTCCATCAAGTAGATGCGTTATGCCCTGACAATTGCGTCGTTTGACTTTGCCGATGCACCACTTTATAGCGATTGCATTATTTCACTCATCAATTGCGTCGCTTTACTACAGTTGTGTTGCACCATCTCACTTTTGCATTACAATCTGGTGATTGCATTGCACAACTTGGCACTTGCGTCACATTTCGGCACTTGCATTGCACCAAATCACGATTGCGTCACTCTAAACCTAACCCTAGTCTACCCCTAGCATTTGCGTCACGACGCATCAAATGCGTGCGACACAATGACATTTGCATCTTTCACGAATGCAAATGCATTGTGACGCATCTGAAACCCCAACTTTGTGCCCTAAAAAAGCACAAAAAATGATGAAATGATGAGGTGGGTAGAGGGTACATACTGGTGGCCTTGCGCCCTCTGGCCATCGGTAGGTTCGTACTCGAAATCCATGATGATCTGTCATTGGAATCACCACCTTTTTGCAATGTCCTCTCGCTCTGAGCTCTGAATCTCCAAAAGGCAAAAGTGAAAATGAATTACCTTTTTACCAAAATCAAGCCTATTTATAGAGTGAAAATTAGGGTTTTCTTTAAGGGTTATAACTGGATGCACTTTTTGACCATGTTTGACCGTCATTTTGACTGCCTTAAATTCATCAAAATTCAAAACTGATTGCGCCATTATTTTTTTGGTCATCAAATTGACTTATCATGACACTTTCCAAATTTTTCTGACATCAAGCCAAAATTCGCAAATTTTCCCGAGGGGGCATAGATACTTCATACCTTCGCTGGGGCATGTCTTGAACTGAATTTTCTTTGTCATAATGTGATAAACTGCATTATGAGAAAGAGGGGCAAAATGTAGACAAATAAAATTGACCTAGACTAGCAAACTTTATTTTTTCCATATTTCTTCTCAACATAATTAAAATATTTAATTATGTCCTCTAGTCCAAATTCAACTATTAATTAAATAATTCTTAATTGTTTAATTAATTCATATCTTTTATTCCTCTTGACTATTTAAATATTTATTTTATTTAAATATGTCACCAATTTCCTGTCTCTCTATAATTAAATAAATTCCTAAATTTATTTAATTAGTATTTGTTCAATATTTCTTTCTGATTATTTAAATAAATAAACCTTATTTATTTATTTAAATACATCATTAATTTCTTATGTCTTCTTATAATTAAACAAATTTCTATAATTTATTTAATTATTATCCACCATGGCTTTTTCTAATTTTAAATAAAATCATTTATTTAAAATTGTCCACTTTCTATTTTCCGAACAAGTAAATAATTTAAAATCATTATTTACTGTCACATGACCCCACCAGAAAGGTCAACTCAGCCTTTAAAATCAAATAATTTTATTATTTGATTTTCCAACAATCTCTTTTTCCATGCCCAATATCTCCTTGTCACATGCATTATTGACCATTGATTTGATTTTTCTAAAATCAATTCTCAGCCCTTCATTTCAAATTTTACCCTAATGTTGCCCTAACCCTAATTGTTGGTTATCACATTTAATTTCAACCTTTGATCTTAGGCCATTTCTCAATTTCTAATGTTGGCCATTCATCTAAAATTGGCTTTTCTATAAAAAGGCAATCTCAACCTCATTTGTCACACTTCATACCTCTTGACTTCTTGCTGGCATACTTCATACTTGCAATTTCTGAGTACATTGCAACAATAGTAGAATCCTTCAATATTTGCTTAGGGCTTGCCATAGATCAATAGTTTCTCATCAAAATATGAGGGCAAACATCATTTTGCAGCAAATGGAGAAGGGCAATGAAGGTCAATCATGGAGGGCATGAAGACTTTTGGTGAGATTGTTCTTTGTTTTATGCATTTTTACTCCAGTGTACTTCATTGTTTAGCTAGGGTTTTGTTTATGCATTTGATTTCATGTTAACCTAAATTTTTACCTTAGTTATAATTGCATGTTTGTGAAAAAGTCATTTTTTCAAAAATCTGATGTTTTGGGTCCATTCAAAAAGATATTCTTAACAAAACCCATGTCTCATAATTTTTCGTAAAAATTGCCTCTTTGTGAAGCTATTTTTAGCCTCTGCAAAAAAGTTGTTAAAGTATGGTTGTGTGCCCAGTCATTCTTCTAGTTTTTTCAGTATGCAGTTCTCTCAAGTTGAATTCAAGACCAAATTGATCTTGATTCATGATTTCTTGAAAACAACTGACACTAATTTACATCAAGTGAACCCAGTGGTTGATTTGGAAAAATTGACAGGCGTAGACAACATCACACTCCAGAACTTTGAAAAATCCAAGTTACTTGAGGCAACCTCTTTCCCCATCTCGACACAAAATATTGAATTTGTAATCGCTTGTGTAAAGCATTACAACCCCACTTCACAGGAAATTCAATGAGAAAATGGGCGAACAATTTGTAGCCTCAAGACAAAGGACATTAAAAGGTGTCTTGATATTCCATCATGTGCAAACAATTTGTTTGTGTTAGTTGAAGAATGCAAAAAGGCATTTAACATGCGAAAGGAACAATGTCAAAGAAGAATGGCAAAAAGGTGGCTCAAAGAGAAGCAAAATAATTTCCCAAAGAATGTTGGACATGGAGAATTTAGGGATGAGTATGCTATCATGATTACTCTACTCAATCGTGTCATGGATTAAGTAAAAGTGCACAAATTTCAGCCATGGATGTATTACATCATGTCTCAATTTATCAACAACAAAGAAAATTACGACTGGCCTACTTTGATCAGTGGCACTCTTCACAACCAGATGAAAGAATTCTTCAAAGCCCATTTCCATATGGTTTCATATCTCGTATATCTAATAGCCTTTCAAGGCTAATTTAGAGGGTTGAATACCATTGGAGCTTTGGGTGTGCAACCAATTCATGGGAATTTCTTGTAGATAGAATTCTCACAATTAGAACGACACTTCAAGCAGGTAAATGACCTGTTCCTAATGCACACAGTGAGGGATCTTGATCATGAGTTACATATACACATTTCACCAAAATCGAGATTGGCAATGGCAGATTGGGTTGATTGGTTCATCCATTTCCCCACACTCACCTACATTTTCGTATATGGTTTCTCAAGCAATATAACCATGTTACCTCGTTATCCATCAGATAAGGTGGTATTCATGGAGTTCCTAAGGCAGTTGCATGAGGTACACACTTTTTTTACGTAAAAAACACAAATATGTTGCTAGCTTTCCTTTTGGGATGGGGACATATAGGTGCAAATTAGCAGTTGATGCCAAGTCAAAGAGTAACAAAATGGTGAAGCTTAATCTTAAGTTTCTCATTAAAAGACACTCATATGACCCTTGGGGTCTTTTGGCAGCTTGCCTTGGTGAAAATTCTTCACATAAACCTACTATGGAGGATTATTGGTTCAACTGTGAAGAGTTTGAAGTGTGTAGGCACAATTACAGCAGATTCACTCTTCCACAAATCGCTAATTTCTTATCAGAGGATGTGAAAGGTTTATCAGATGATGATGGTGAAGTCATACTCCCCACATATTTTAGAGATCAAATTGACTTGCAGTCACTTCCATTTGTTGATTGGTATGCCAAAGAACGGACCTCTATTGAGGAAAGGATAAGCAAGGTTGTAAGGCACAATAGGCTATTCCTAGATAGCTAGAGGACACATAAGGTAGTCACTCCAATTAAAAATCCGCCACCGATTACCACCGCACTACCTTCCACTTCTAAGTGGAAACCCAGAGTGAAAGCAATGCTTCATCTTCCAGAGGGTTCAAAGAACAACAGAATGTCAGGGCATTTGAGGGAAAAGAATAAAGTTGTTGATATAAATAAACAAGAGAAATAAATGGATACAACCACAAATATAGTGGAATCAGTGCTAGAAGTAGAAGCAGAGCCTCCTATTTCATCACCAATTCATCAATCTACAATTCACATTGACTTGGAGTCTAATTCACCGATTCATGACATCTCTACACCCACTCACTCATTAGGAGTTGATGAGACGAGAACTAATCCTCCCAACGAAGTTAGTCAAGACTCTTTGTCTTGGCTCGAGAACATCCTAGGTAGGAAAAGAAGAAATACTTCTTACTAGTTGGATTTTGTAGAGTTTGACAATGTCTACGAAGACGCGTCTAACAAGAAACTCAAGAAGTAAGACCACATGTAGAAGAATTCTGAAAATGAGGTAGTCATTGAAATTGCCACACCACCAGTTGACAAGAATGTCAATGAGGTTGAGGCTGATGATTTCACATTGGTCAAATCGAACCTTGATAGAAGCACACAAGAAGCTAATGTAAGTCTCTTTGAGGTTGCAATAGCTAGCTCGAAGGAAAGATTGGTTAGAGATGGTGAGGACAAGGCAACCCTCAAGGCTGAAAATCAATAGTTATGACAATACATCTCCAACCTCCTTCACGATACTTCACATGTCACTACCTTGCTTCGACAAATGTTGGAATTACCTACAAAACAAAATCAACAAAATCAATTTATTGTTTATGGGAAACGCCTGAGAGACTAGGTGGAAGAGTTTGTCACCAGGGGTCATTTCATACTTGCAGAATTGTACCAATTGAGGTACAATGCCCACGACCTTCACCCATAAATCTAGGAATCAGAGTAGAGCATAGCATAAAGAAAGCCTCAAGATGAGATCACCATTTCAGACTTGAGAATGGTGTATGATTTAGTCATTGCAAAGGAGAACAAGCAGAAGCTTTTCACTTGGAAATAACAACTTGTCTACAAGGTAAAAGCTTACGATACAATCTCTGTAGAATTGGTTGAGTGTAGACAAAAGGTGGCAAGTGCTCTCAGGTTCGTAAGAACATTGGTGACATCTATTCCTTGCCAATACTAATGTGAAGATGGTGAGTACATTGAGCTCGCTGTAGTACAAACATAGTTTTAGGACCTCATTCTTAGTAGGTTCAATGGTGGCCTTGTTGACTGCAAGATGAGTCAAGTTGCAGCGATGCCACTGAGATTTGATGAGGCAACTAAAGGGAGAAGAGATTTTCAGAATCAGGTTGCGGAAGGTGAAGTAATGTTGTAGAGGCATTATGTCATTCAGAAGAGTATCAATTGTCTAGACTTAGAGGCAATTAACAACTTCTTGGAGGACTTGATTGCTCGAGTTGATGAGGAGTGAATTGGTAGTTGAGGCATATGACTTTCTCCAAAGATAGAATTTTATATCAATGATTAACTTGACGCCTTTTCCAAGTTAATTGACTATCCACTTTTCATATATGTCTTTCCTTGGAGATATTTCTTGTACAGTTGGAGTTAGTTTTAGTTGTAGAATCAGTTAACTGAGGTAGTCTTTCCAGTTAACTGTTATTTATCTTTGTTTAGACATAGGAATAAATCTTGCTAATTGACAAGAATTGATTGTTAACACAAGGAGATTTTAGGGTTCCCTACTCCTATGTTTGTCTATAAATAAGAGCAACCTTGCTCATTGTATTTTAATCATTATTACTATAACAAAATTGTTGATCCTTAGTGCCTTCAAGCTTTGCTAGTCAATATCTATTCACTTCATTCAGTGTATTTTGGTTGATCGTATGTTGTATGTTTGTCTTCTTCATACAATTTTCTATCCTAAAACATGTAATTTGTTGTTGGAAAGTTTTGAAGAAATAAATCATATGCCCACCCTTGCTTTGATCCAAATTCTGAAGATATTTTCGTAATATTGTTTTTCATAATCTTTCTTTCAATCTACACCTCAAAAGAGCAATGAGCCTTTGAGGGAATTTTGAAAGCAAGTTTATCATTTAATGTTATGTGTTTATAATATTTATTTTAGCCTACACCTCAAAAGTACAATGAGTCTTTGAGGGAATTTTGAGATCAAGTTTATCATTTGATGTTTGAATTTCATAAAATTTATTTTAGTGTACATCTAAAAGAGTAATGAGCCTTCAAATGTCTTTTGGAGACAAGTTTGTCTAAGTTTTGTGTTTACCAAAATAATTATTTGTTTACTTCTAAATCATCTTGCTCTGAATTTACTCGAGGAGATAGAAGCGTTATAAGTTTAGGCCTAGTTGTAGTTGAAGTTATGAAATCAGAGAAAACCTCTATTGCAACACAAAGAGTTTTATAACCTTGTGCCCTCTGCTGAGATAAAAGGATAGGAATTTAGTTAACTTTTTCTTTTTACACATAATTAGCAAAAGAGGGAGCTTCCCCTCCTAATTTGAAGAGTAGTCTAACTGTGCATAGTTGTCTGTTTCTAATATGCACACCAGAGGTGCGAATTGAAATGCCAACAATGAGCCTCCTAACATTCTACGAGCCTTTGTTTGACATTATGAGCTATTTTTTGCTAGTAAAGAGTACTTTTTGGCAAGGTTTTCTACCTTATAACAATTCCTGATGTGGTTCTTCCCCATATTTTATTTCCCAATTTATTCTTTGTGATCAAATTCTCATCAAAGATTTTTATGATGTTATTTTTGTGACGCCTAATGACAAAGCTCCTAGTTTGGATGGATTTACTATGAATTTTATAACACCTTTTGGAACACCATAGGTGATGATGTTCAAAATGTCTATCTTGATGCTTTTCATTCTAAACATTTAGGAAATTTAATTAATAGAGGAATATCAAATTCACACCTAAAGCTAGCGACCTTGAAAAAATATATAACTTGTAGCCTATCACTCTGTTGAATGTCTCTTACAAGATTATTGCTAGGGCCTAGCTCTTAAGTGTATGCCTCTTCTTCCTTATCTAGTTTGCCTTGAACAAACTAGTTACATCAAATCTAGATATATTTTGGATAATATAATTATTACTTGGGAAGTAATTGAATGGGGGGCCTGGTGTTATCTAATATATTTTATTTTTTTAAAATTGTTTTTACCAAGGTTTATGACCACATTAAGTGGTGATTTATTCTTTCCATGCTTCAAGAACTTGGTTTTAGATCTCATTTTATTCAATTTATGCATATGTTTTTTGTTAATGCCTAGGCATATATTAATACTAATGGTCAAGAATCTATGTTTTTTGGGATTTTTTGGTCAACCTTTTAAGGATTCCCACTTTCTTAAATTCTTTATGTGCTTGTAGTAGAAGACTTTAGCAATTTATTGACCTATGCATTTTCTCAAACCCTAGTTAAGGATATTTTGCTTCCCAATTCTCCTAAATATTTGATCAATGATCACTTATCCAATGATTCATTCATCACCCTTGGTGAAGATGAAGATAATGTTAAGTAAGCTATTTGTTGCCTTGATACTTTTGCTAGATGTATGGCTTGAGTATCCAATAAAAATAATTAGTTCTATAAACAATGTTTTCTTCCTAAGCCAAACTAGTTAGATAAATTTGATTGGAAATGAACCAATCATGGGTAACTATTTCATTTTCTTAGCATCCCATTTGGTTTTCAAGAGTCACTTGATGCCTTCTAGCAAGTTGTTGTTGCCAAGATAAAGAAAAATCTTAATTACTAGATTATTGATCCTCTTTCTTTGGCTAGAAAATTCTATATTTGTTCTATTTTTTTTGTCTACTATTTGTGTTTTTTAACCCTCTTGTTGGGTGCCTTAAAATGCTTCTTATTTAAAGATTGAACATTTGCTTACCAAATTTATTTGGGGTTCCAGTGATGGAAACAAAGGGTTTGATTGTGTTTCTTGGGAATATTGTTATCTTCCCCATAATTTTGGTAGCTTAGGATTGCTCTCGATCCATTAGAAAGGTATTAAATTATGTCCTATGGATTCTAAGGACTCTTGAGGGAAATGAAGCCTAAGAAATTATCATAAGGCATTGTATTAGTTCAAGTGTGCCTTCTAGACAACCAACTTGGAAAGGTATGGACCTTAGTAATCTCCTCACCACAAGGAAGCCAATTTAGATTCAAGAAATTTTTGTCATTAAAAGCATTTAGAAATCCTGGGAAGCCATGAAACCTTGGCTTCTCTAGGTGGGAAATGATTTTTGCAATGACATTTCAATCAAGTGGCAATCTATTTAGTGAAATTCTATTCTTTCTTATCAATATTACCATATAGACAAAGTGCCATGCATCCACACCTTGCAATTTTTAAGTGAGGAATTAGAATTATTTCGATCTCATTCACAAAACCACCAAGAATTTTATTTGTTGACCAAAAATTAAACAAAAAATTGGGTTATCTAGTCAAGATCAAGTTACTTTTTAGGTTGTTATTGACACTATTAATCCTTAGATGATTCACAATATTGGGATCAAATATCTCAATCCTTGGTGGAAGGATAAAAAATGGTATCTAATACATCATTTCATAATTATAAACCTCTCAAATGATATTTTTTTCTTTCTCCTCATCTTCCTATGGTGGTAAGATGAACCATCTTCTCTAGTCTTCTCTTGGTACTTGACATTGTAGATCCCAAGCTATCTGGTAAGCTATTCTTGAGTCTAAATTGACCCATTTTTCCTAGTTTATTATTTTTTATCAAGGAATTCCATTTGGCTCTTAAACTTAATGCACCTGGGAGTTCCTAATCCTTGTTCTCCATTTTATGGACAATTGGAGACTCTTATGAATATTTTTTGGTTATGCACAAAAGCTCAAGAAGCATGGATTTAGATTCATGGTTTTTTCATGCCTTCTAGACCTAATAATTTTTCATGACATATGATAATATAGGGGATTCACCTTGTTTCATTTTCAAGTATACCCAAATTTGGCTTTGATGGTGGAGATTCTCTTCAATATTTGAAAAGAGAAATGTAATTATTTTTAAGGATTTTATACTAATTTCCATTTCTATTTCTACACTAATGTTATGATTTTCTCTACCATGCTTATGAAAGTTTAGGTGCAAGCTAGAAAATTTTCACTTGAGGTGACCCATTTGTAGGATCTTTTGTACCACTGGGGAGCAATGCTCCTTACATTGTTTCTCTAATCCTACCTCTATCCTCTTCTCTTCCTCAAGGATGCCAATGAGGTCATAACCAATATATTAGAAGAGATTGTGGTTCCTAGTCCTATGAATCTCAACTCTCAAGCAATAGATAAAATGCCTCCCGTGGTTGGTCCCAACCCTCATAGCCACCTTTTGCCCTATCTTATAGGTGTGGTGCTCTTATTGGCAAGACTATAGAAAGTTTCCTTAGTTGGAGCTAGCCATTTCTCTAATTAGTGCTCAAAAAACTTTGAAAGACATTATTGAGGAAGAGGGTGCATTCACTAGTTGGGAGCCAATTGATGATAATCCTATCCTTGATTATTTATGAGGGAAATCAATAATGATCCCTTCCCACTAGTATTGCATTAGCTAGTTTTTTTTTTTTACATTATGTTTGGACTTGGCCCTTTGAATTCTTGTATCTAGCTTGGACTTAGTCTTGTTTAGAATTTGAGGGTGTGATTTTTTACCACACACCTTTTTTGTGAATATTGTACTATTATCTCTTTATAAAATATAAAAAGTTAAATAAATTTATTCATAATTTTCATTTATTTATGTGGAGCTTTGAAAAAGGGACAAAAATAATGCAAGGATTATGTGAGCATTTAAAAAATGGAAAAATATGATTGGCTATGATTACTTTTAGTCATCTTCCATTGGTACAGGGAAGCACACTCATCGATCCTTGAAGAGGTTCTTGAAAGATGTATAAGGGAAAAAATAGAAAAAAGAAAGCAAGTTGTTTTTTGACAAATTCTTGGTTTGATGAGGACTATAAGGTAGGAAGGAAAGCTCTCAAAGAGATAGGAAAAGAAGGGGAAAATAAATTATTGTACAAATTGATTATGAAAGAAAGAGAGAGTACATGATCACAAGGAGAGAGGAACAAATCTATTTAGGAAAAATAACCCATAACATTTTTGGAGGGAACTTCAACAAAGGAAACAAAACTCATAGAATAAAATCACAATTGATAAATGGATTTAATTATGCAAGATAACTGTATGAGCATGAACCATAGACAAAGACACCTCCCATGGTCAACAACCCAACACAACTATTTACTTTGCAAGAGGTTAAAGAAGGTACTACGAAATTGAGCATAATGAAGGCTAGTGACATAGTTGAGTTACAAGTAGAGTAATTAAAAAGGGGAAAGAACATTTTCACTCCCCATATATTTTTTTTCAACAACATCCTCAATCTTGAGTTTCCAAGAGATTAGGAAACCAACCTTACAATACCTCTCTTTAAGAGTGATGATACAAACAATCCCTCTAATCATTGGACCGTCATGATCAGTCCTTTATTTGGAAATTTATTTAGAAGCATGGTTGAGCACAAGATCAACAAATGGGTAGAAGTAAAAGGGCAGGTATGTTTTATACTAGAGCACTTGACTATAGACTATGACATCACTTTGAGATACATCATTAAAAAAGTTTGGCACAGTAAAGAGGAAGCCTATTGTTGTTTTGTCAATTTCAAGAAAGCTTTTGATATAGTTTCTAGAGCAAATTATGGTGTAGAACAAAGGATCTTGGTATCCCAAAGCAATATAGAGGGGGTTTTCATAGGTTTTATAAGGAAATATGGGTTAAAAATAGAACTCAAGTAGGCCATTTAGAAAGTTTTAGAAGTAACATAGGTGTCAAACAAGGGTGTCTTATTTCCCCTATGTGTTTTGGTCTTTATATTGACAAATTAGAAGAATGCTTAAATGTACAAAGTGGAGATGCTGCTATTTTTGGGAGAGTATATTGTGAGGCTTCTCCTATACATCAATGATCTCATCTTGATCATTAGATTTGTGCAAGGGTCACAAGAGTATTTATATGCCTTAAAGCAATTCTCCAAGGAGGTAGGTATGCAATTTAACACCAACAAGATGAACACACTGATCTTCTCAAATAAAACTCAACTTTTATTTTGGACTAAATATTCTAGAGAAAGTAATGGAGTACAAATACCTTAGATTAATTGAGATACTTGCAAAAGGAAGAGAACTTTAGGAGGGTGGAGAGTGATGTATGCTTTGCAACATAGAAGTAGGAAGGTAATTTATAGGATTGGAAAACTATGTAGATTATTTTTGGGCTTTTAGTTATTCCAATGATTCTTTATAGATGAGAAGGATGGGCTAGCAACACATTAGTGGTAAAACATAAGCAAATAGAGAAGATTCAAAAACACATAATCACAAACAAATTCAAACTCAAAACTTCACAACCATGATATTCTTCTTGTTGAAATGAACACCTTCCCTATTATGACCATTACTATGGTGCATCTCATAAGTTCTCTTAAAAAAATAAACATATGGGGACACATAGATGACATAAGGTTGTCATTAAAGATGTCTTGAGTGAGAGAAAGGAGCCTTGGATGAAACAAAACATTAAGTGGATGAATGAATGGGGAATTCATCTAAGTATGTGCCTAGATAACACCAATGACTCAAGACCTTTGTTATAGATAATTTTCACAAGTCTATATGAAGAAAACCTTGAAGGAAAAATAAATATTATATTGATAAATGTAACCCCACTTATAATCATCAACAAAAGGATTATATAAAGACTAATATACTTTGGAGAGAAAAAATCTTATAGCTTAATTGAGGCCTAGTTCACACCATCTTTGATGTGAAATAGGTAGATGGAAAAGTCCTAAAGAAGAATGGAAGAAAATAGTTTGTAACTTTTACTTGACATGGCCAATTGAATTTGAGAAACCCTTTATTCTAGAGTGTGAAGTTACTATGATATTTAGGCCAAATATGTAGACATTTTAGTGACTACTTCGCTACAAGATTTATTCTAAGACTATATGATTGAAAAAATAAAAAACTCATTATTATTAATATTTGTTCAACAAGAAAAATGAATTTATAATTCTCTCTCTCTAAAGTTTTAAAGAAAGGGGCAGAATGAGAGTAGGAATTGGGTGGACCAATTAACTAGAAAAATGAATTTATATTTCTCTCTCTCTAAAGTTTTAAAGAAAGGGGGCAGAATGAGAGTAGGAATTGGGTGGACCAATTAAAAATAGCAAATATGACGGGCTCTAATCACTTTCATAGGTGCGAATATCAAATGGAAAGCAAAAATGTTGATTGCCTGCATACTAGTTCACATCATCTTAGGTGTGAAACGGGCAGGTGGGTGGTTCCTAAAGAGGAGTGGGAAAATAGAAAATGCCGATTTTGTAACATGGGTATGGTGGAGACGGAATGGCATTTCACCATGGAGTGCTCAGCGTATAAAGACATCCGGACTAGCTATGGGGACATCGTGCAGGTCGATAATTTAAATACCCTGTTTGAAGAATCAAGGTTAGACAAAACTGCAAACTTCATCATCAAAATTCACTGCAGAAGGGCTGATCTCGAACGGAGTTTGCAGTCTGTTTAGGGCCTTTTGTGGGGGCTCTTGTGCTGCTCTTGGGTCCCATAGGCTTCTTTGGCCTCGTGGACGTCATTAAAATTTTTCATTTCATTTTCATAGTCTTACATCTCTACGAAAACCAACAGTCGTCGATCTTCCAAGCTAGGTCGCTCCCTCTCGTGAATATCGATTTCTTTTCTTCTATATTATAATGACGATATCGAAGGAGATCCTCAGTAGTCAGACCGAATATGTGTCTTTCTGTATACTCGTTGGTTGGAATTAATGCTGTGGGGCTTAAAATTCACCTAAAACCAATCCGACTGTGCACTTTTCCAATCACATGTCATTTAACTATTTGGACTTTTTCGATTATATTACACATTTCCATGATCTTCCACAACCTTTGCAACCAAGACAAGGACTACATATAAACCAAAACATGCAGGGGAAAAACACCATATATCCTATCCAGCAATCTTTGGCCTAGATAATCGCAAAAACACCCAACAAAATATTTTCCTCACATGTTGGTGGCAGTCATGGGAAACACGGGGATACTCTTTATTTGACTGCTAGTTTGAGCCAAATACATCTGCGCAATCTGTAACAACCAAGAACAATTTGATTACAATGGACTGTGTTAATGAATTGAATGCCTTAGAGCCTGTTGTGATTCTTAGAGCAGCTCTGAATATGCCCTTCTGGTACTATGTTGTTGGGATGGTGTTAATTACGGCTTATGTGGTGTATAATTTCCTTGAAATTCATTTGATTGGGGATCTGTTGTTTGGCATTGAAAGAAACTCTGTGAGAATAATTTGTGATCCAGCTTCCGAAATTGCAACTCAGCTGCTGCCCAAGTGTCAAATCCTCAGGAAAAGGTATGGATTCCAGGACCCAGAATTTTGTTTCCGTTTGTTTATTCATGTATTCATTTTATACAAGCAACATTATAATTTTTAATGACACCCGATTGAAAATATACACACACGAGTGAGAAATACTTGCCTTTTTCTGCTAGCTGAATTATGACCAAACCTATTTGATGAACAGGATTGTTGATTTTATATATTTGCTCATGATGTAAAGACCTTTTAATATTAAAGTCATTGAAATTTTGTTTGAACATACCCTTTCGAAGGTATTTTTTCTCTTGCTATTTAAATTGACGGCTTGAGATTTTTGATTTTATTTATATTGTGTATTCATTCACTTCAAACACCTTTCATAATTTTTTTGTCAAACATCTCCGATGACATAAATGGGGCTGATTGCAACTGGATTTATGTGACTAGTCTCTTTTCTTCTGCGACTTTAATCGTACTCGAACTGCCTTGATTGAGTTCATGTTTTTGTCAACCAAATATGATGCCACCAATGAGGCTAAACTTTTGATTAAATATTAGTGGCTATGCTTGTTTCTGCTTGAAAATTAACTTATCAATTTAAAGTTTCAAGATTTTCACCTTCAGACTATTATAATCTGGATACCAGTGTGTGTGATTAAGCTTGTTTGATTGCTTGCCTATACCTGCAGCAATTCTGGCGATATAGACCAGCCTGAATTTGACCAGACGTATATAACTAAGATGCTTTCTTGTGCTGGTTATACCTTGTTTGATTGATTGCCTTTTTCTGTCAAGCAATCTGATAACATAAATGAGGCTAAATTTGACGAGACGATTACGACCAAGGCTTGCTTTTATCTGCTAGTAAAATTTAAGATCAAACTCGTTTGATTGGTGGATTCTCTCTGTAAAGCACTACTGATAATATAAAGGAGACTGAATTTCGCTAGATGTTTGTGACCAAGGCATGCCTTTTCTGCTGGTAAAATTAAGATGTAATATGTTTGATTGGTTGCAAGTTTCTGTTGAAAGTCCGGACAATATAAATAAGGCAGAATTCAACTAGATATATATGAGTAATGCCTACATTCTTCTGCTAGTTAAATTTAAGATCAACCTTGTTCGATTGACTTCACGTTTCTTTCAATCAACTTTAATGACTTAAATGAGACAGAATTTGACTAAACATATTTCACTAAGGTCTGCTTACTTCTGTTGGTTAATTAAGATTTTTTTTTTTAAATTAGTTGCCTGTTTCTGTAATGTTCTGATGACATAATTAAAGATGAATTGGATTCAACTTATATGACTAAGGCCTGTCTTTTTCTGCTAGGTAAGTGAAGCACTATCTTGTTTTAGTGATTTCATGTTTTTGTCGAACACTTTTGATGATATAGAAGAAGCTGAATGTGACCAGATATATCTGACTTCAGCTTGCTTTCTCCTGCTGGTTAAGGTCAAACTCATCTGATTGATTGCCTCTTGCTGTCAAGTGATTCTGATGACAGTTTGACTGGATATTTGTCTCTTAAGACCTGCTTTTTTCTACTAGTTAAATTAAACTCTAACTTGAGTGAGTGCTTTCTTTTTTCTGTTGAGCAATGCTGATGATATAAATGAGTCTGATAATGATTAGGTTTAAATGATTAAGGCCTGCTTTCTTTTGCTAGTTAAATTTAATATTAATTGGTTTTGCATTTTTGTGAGCTAATTCTGATGACATACATAAGGCTTAATTTGACTGGATAAATGCTTGCTTTCTTGTTTCTATCTTCCTAGAATGGACTAGGCCTATAGACTTATAGTTGTTCCATCTTGATTCTTTCCACAAACAAACTTGTGGAGAGTGCCCTTGAATGAAATGTAGTGGCATTGCTGCAAGTCTGTTCCTCCCAAATTGGTTGGTTCCCTGTCAATGCAAACAATGAAGGGTGCTGGAGTTTGCCAGGTCCCTCTAAGAGGTATGCTCTACAAGTAGATCCTTCCATTGCACCATTAGTCTGCATGGATCGTTTTTCTTAGTCTTTTGTCTCTTGGATTTAAGATGCGTTCAGTTATAAAAATCAACATTCCTTCCTCATCAAGGGGAGGCAAGGCTGGAGAATCCATCAAATTTTGACCAATATTTTTTAAATTAGACACATGGAAGATGTTATGTACACTAATGGTAATGGGTAACTAAAGAGGATAGGCTACTTGTTCAACTTGTTGATAAATAATGACCGGACCATAATACACAGAAGAAAGTTTTCTATGATGCCTCCTTCCTTAGTTTGGTCTGTCTATTAGGATATAACCAAAGGAAAATGGTAAAACCTGATCTCCAATTGCAAATTCCGTTTATGAGTAATGTTGGTCTTCCTATAACTCCATACTATCTCGAGTTGTTTTCAGATTATCCTCTTGAACCCATAAGATCTGCTGATGCTGTAGAATGAAAACTTCTATTGTTTGTACTTTGGTGTCCCAGGCTGTTAATGATAATTGCAGCTTCAGGCGATCCTTCCAGCACAGTTCAATTGGAGAAAACATAAATTAAATAATAGCTCTTCGGCTATTTAATTTATATACGATTTTTTATTGACATATATTTAATGAGGAGGCGCGAATGTTATGAGGCCGACCTCATTCCTTACTTTCCACGATTTTCTCTCTTGGCACGAATTTCCTAACATGGCCGACCTTGTTAGAAGAGACGCGATTTTTCATAAGTCATTTTCTTGATGTGGCCGACTTCTTGGCTAAAAATCGCACCCCCTTGTTTTGTATATATATTCATTACATCTCTCATTGTAATTCATCAAGTTTATTCTATGTAAGTGCGAATTCTGTGTAAGTGCGAATTCTTCAATAGCAGATTGCGAATTACTCAAGAGCAGAGTGCGAATTCTTCAATAGCAGATTGCGAATTACTCAAGAACAGATTGCGAATTCTTCTAAGGCAGAATTGAATCTTAAGGAGTGACAGTTTATTATCTGTTCTTGCATCTACAGTTGGTGCTGAATATTGGCCTTGTGATTGGCCTCATTGTAAAGAGATTTGTTGCCATTGTTTATATATATAAGAGAGACTTTTGTTGCTGGGTTTTTCTCCCTCAAGAGGAGGGTTTTCCCATATCTGCTGTGTATTGTTCTGATTTTGAATTATTTTTCTGTGCATATAATTTACTAATCCCAAAAATGAAGATTAACTATTGACATACAAAGCATCGAATAGTGCTATAGCAATTGACATCTGATGTAAGGTGTTATATCAATTTTCTACCAAGTGCAACTATTAAAGCCATGCAATGTGTAAATTTGTCACATGATTCTATAGATAACTATCAAGGTCTTATGCACAACCTCTGTATGCTTATTAGTTCGAGGCTGGATGTTGGTACTGAATGATAACTTGATGCCAAGTAATTACTGAATTTCCTTATTAGTTTCCTGGACATCTAAACATGATGATGCCAATCATAGATGGCAGACTCGCCAAAAACTCACGAGTTTTTTTTCAAAACGAGTTTTTGGTGCAAGTACTTGCCTAGAAAAACTCGCCGAGTTTTTCAAATTCTGAGTTTTTTAAAATAACTCGGCCTCTTAGCAAAAAGAAACCTACAAGCAGAATAAAGGCAATTTCGATTCATTTTTTGCGGTTTGTGTGGTTTTCAAGGTCTTAATTTGGGCTTTTCAGAATTATTTTTTGCCACTCAAAAAATCATGAAAATGAGGTGCGCCGTGGAGTTTTGTATGGTTTTGGAAGCCTTAAATTGGTGCTGGCGGCAGGGGCGCTGCCCTTCGACCCAGCCCTGTACTGCGACAGGGAGTGCACTAGGGGCACTGCCCCTCGACCCCGCTGGGGGCACTGCCCCAGACCCCAAACCCCCGCGAGGGGCGCTGCCTCTTGACCCCACTAGACATGGGAAAGAGGAAGATGTAAATTTGTAAAATATATTAATGTAGTATTTAATTTCATTTTTACAAAAACAATTTGCTATTTTCATTTTGTTTCAGAATATCAACATCAGCGCATTCCGCATGAGGATGCCATTTTGTACCCAATTTGCTTTCAAATCAATCAAATACAACTAGACTCAACTTGTTTCTTTTATGTACTCATTTATTGACTCATTGGATGCATCTTATCTTTGAATTTTGCAAAAAAATGTGTTTTTAGTGAAATTTAAGCAATTTTTTAAGTTCCCAAGTTTTTGCCGAGTTTTTTTTGAACTGAGTTTTTTGAGCTTGCCGAGTACTTGCAAACGCCGAGTATTCCAACTATGATGCCAATCATGCTTAGTTTCCTTTGAAGTGTAGCAATGCAAACTAAATTTTATCCAAATCAGTCATTATGTCCATCTTAATTTGGACATTAAGTCTGTGGATTCATGCTAATAGTTCAACTTTTCCTGACCTGTCAAATCTAGGGATGGTTTGTTTTCAGTGCTAGGACAGTTATGAATTCTTTGGTGTGTATGTCTGTTATCTCTTCATATTGCACAATATACTTGGAAATTATAGTTCCTATCTGAAGTTATCACTAATGACCATATAACTCTCCTCACCTTCTAATTGCATCTTTGTTAAAATCCCTTGCATCTGTTTTGCATTCCTTTGTCTAAGAGAAGAAGGAAATTGATGCAGTTCAAAAGAAGGGATCTTTCTTGATAACCATGCAATGCTTCTTATCTATGTGAAAAGTGATTAGATGAAAATACTTTATTGCATCTATAGTGATGTAGTTGTTGCATGGTCTGTGTCATCTTTCTCAATTCCTTGCTTGCATTATCCTTATTCAGAAACTGAGGCTGGAAACTGTCTTTCTTAATCTGTTTTAGGACTCTTTCGTTGCTTCTTTGCTCTGAATCCTCCTGGGTACTATTTATAGCTTCGCAGGTTGGCAGAATTCCAGCTCTGATAACAGTGAAATCAGTTAAACTTAATGACGAGGATTCATAGGGTATAGGTTATAACATAGGATTAATTTTTTTTTTTTAGACTGTAGGAATTGGTCGGGTATCTGTCCCCTAATAAACTGCAGTGCCCCTGGTAAACTTTTTTCATGTGACCGTTGGTGTTGGCGCGACATGCCCTCCGGTACCACGGGTTTGGGGGGAGACTAGACCTCGTGACCTCTTGCCTGCAACAGGATGCTTTAGCCAATTGAGCTAGGTCCCCCGCCCCATACCATAGGATTTAAATTATTATTTATTATTTTTTTAGTTTTTTATCCTATGTAAAATGTTAATAGTTTAAAAGTAAAAGTCAAAAGTTAATGGTTAGTTAGGATGTTACGAGGCTAGCATAAAATAGTTAATTGTTAAATTGAGTCTTTATATTAAGATTTGGAAGATATTTCCAAATCCTTTAATTAGGCATATTCATGCCGATATAATATTGTATTTTTCCCCTCGCGTAGGACATTGGAAATATAAGTTTTGTCCTTTAATTAGGCATATTCATGCCGATATAATATTGTATTTTTCTCCTTGCGTAGGACATTGGAAATATAAGTTTTGCAATTCATTTTCTTGCAGAGAATAATGTCCATTGGCTGAATTTGTTCTCTGACTTTGGCTTGCTTGGTACTCCATATCACTTAGTATGGAATTTCTGGAAACAAGATTGCCTGGGAATGCTGCAGAACAAATTCTGGAAACAAGATTGTCTGAAAACTCTGCAAAACGCATTCTGGAAAGACCGAAACGTATTTTTTCTGCTCCTAGTATGGTTAGTACACAGAGCAGCCAAAGCTTGTGTAAGCCACTTCCGTATATGAAGACAAATTGGTCTTCAGCATATTAAATGCTTGTTCAAAAAGGTTGCACATCTGCATACTGGAAAATAAATGCTAATTACAATAAGGTTCACAGTACATTCAGACCAGGATGCCTTCTATGTTTAGGCACTCCTCAAGACAGGCTTCCTTCAAGAAAGAACCATCTGTGCTTGATCATCCTAAAAGAATCTTTAGTGTTCAAAGATCATTCTGTGTTGTATTTTATTCTATTTGTCCTCAAATAGGTCTATGCTTTATTCTTATTCTGTTTTCTTAGAATAAACCTAATACTTTGTTCATGTTCAACATCCTCTTATATCAAGAGTCCTGGGGGAAATGCAGCTGGCAATGTTATACAAATGAAAGGGGGTCTATAAGTGGACAGTGCACAATAGTTTGATAAGTTGCAAACCCTCCAACGAGAAGATAAGAACACAATTTCAAGGTTGTCCAGTCTGTTTTAATATCTTTCTACAGCATTTTTGGCCACTAGAAAAGAAACAATCATGCTTTGACTGCTGGAAAATCAAGAGGAAATAGACTGTCTAATTACCATATGAATAGCATAGTTATGATGCCATGCTGGTGCAGAAAATATGTGGAATATATTAGAAAAATGAAAGAAATTATCATAACAAGTATAATGAATATTTTGTTTAAAATTTTCTGTTAATTTTATTAGCAATTAAGACATTTTTCAACTGTGATAGCCATGGGTTGTGCTAAGTTTTTCATTCCTAATTTCAAGAACATATCCAATTTGGCTGAGAAATGCTTTCTCATTTCAGGGCTGAATCATTGTATATATGTAGCAAGCAAACCTAGCCAGGATGTGTTTATTCCAAATAATATTCACCCCAGAATGACATAATTGCTTGGAGTTGCTTGTAATTTATTATTTATCGAAATATGATCGTATTGATTGATTTTTGGTGTTGAAACAGGTATTGGCCAACACCGTGGCTTTGCAGCCCTCATTTGCAAACTGCTTTTCTGCACTTTTTTGGTAACCCACCAGTTTTTGATTACCAAAGGTAAGGAAAACTATGCTTTTCCTTTTCTTATTGTTTTCTTAGGCAGGATTTATCGGCTTGTTTAGGTTGAATGCAACTCTTTAGTGGGTGTCATTATCTCAGTGTTGTGTGACAAATTTTACTTTTTGTCAAAAACAAAGATCTTGATTCATATACTTAATGCTATCTCTCATTGTGGTTGGCATGTAAAGTCAACTGAAGCAGTCCACTGATTCACATTTCTAGTGATATAGAATTGTAAATACTTCTATTATGGATATTTAGAACAAAATTAACTTTAAATGGACAATAACTTGATGCCATTGATGGGGAAGAAAACAGCAAGCCATGGGTATGCATCTCCACAGATGGAAATGTGTTTTCAATATCCTTCACATTTTGAAGATAGAGGGACGCACAAGAAATACCTTCCAACATCGTCAATAATGACAAGTACAGATTAGAGGTGTCCTGGGCACATGGATGCCTACAACCCAATTAGGCACACCTGACTGTGCTTCCTCATCTGCAGAAAAACAGACAATTTTCTAATATTTATATTTTGAACAGAGGACTATGCCACTGTTTTCTTTTGTTGTGCATCAATGCTTTGTAATAATTTACCTTTCCATTTACGAAAATATTGCACATTACCAAAACTTGGTTGAACATTGGAATAAAGCTGCTTCTATCTAGTTTATGAAATACTATTTTCTATGGAAAGACAATCTAGAGTGGACTGTTGAATGCACAGCCTGCATGGAATACAGATCAAGTTTATCAAGCTTGATTGGCAAGCCAAGCCCTTAATGCTGTGAAAAGATATGATCTATAAATATTAAAGACTAGCTATTCTTCTAAATTTTCAATATGTTTATCTTGGATAAATAATTTCGAAATCAAGTTATTGACTTTGTAGAGTGTGGATCTTAGACCAAAGTCAAGACTCAAAACAAATTCTCAAAGAGTCAAAAGGATCAAAGAGTCAAAAGGATCTTTGATTTTGTCCATATGCATTTTCTGTGCTAGTCCTGAGCTTGAATGTCTTGGGAGATGCTTGGCTTATCTTTATAATGGAGATTCTTAATTTCCATTATAAATTCCAGTGGTGTTCTGCTTGGATATTCATTCCCAGGTTTCCAAATAGGGTTTATTGAATCTTAACACTCTATTCATATTGCAATGGATAGGTAATTGGGTACTCCACTTGTGCTTGATAGTAAAATATTTCAGTATTAACTACACATGGCAAGATTTGTAACATCAGAATATGCTCAATGGGCTATAATAACTTGCGTTGTGCTTGCTAGTGACACATTACTTATTGAAGTTGGCTACTTATTGTTTTACTATTTTAAACAAACTATAAATATTCTTTTATTAGTTTTTCTTCTGACTAGCAATTAAATTCCGTATAAGTAATTATACTATTTGTGTACAATATGAAATAAAATTAGTTATAATATGAAAGGAGACCTTTATAAATGAACTGGATACTTCCCAATAAATGAATTGGTCTTTTTAGAGGACTTTGTTTTCTTACAGTCAAAATGAAGTTTGAATATCTCATCACCATTTATAATTATTATTTGTACTCCTGAACTCTGGAGAAGTTTTACCGATGCACTTTATATGGATTTCTTCTTCTATAAAATAATAGAATGGAATCACTTTATGATTTATATTCTGCAAATTAAAGACACAGCTTTTTATGATTTCTTATGATAATGCAGGCAGATATTCCTCACTTCGGATGGGGACACTGTTGCTCTGGATTGGCTTATAAATAATGACAGTAAGACCTTTTAGCACTTTTTATGATACCTATATTACTATTGACAGTCATAGTCTCTTCCATGTTGTGAGATGTGGGATGCAAATAAAACTACAATTGAATTTATCTTAAAGGCAGGCTACAGTTGTTTTTGATGTGTTGATTCATTTTTGCTATATCTTATCATGTTTTCCACTCAAATTGTCATACCACTTGTATGGTGATAAATCTAATAAATCTGGGACAAATATTTCTTTCATAGGTCTTATGCAAAGCTCAATTTAAAAGAATTATACTGAAACTCTTTTACTCTTAAGGTGGGTCTAATTAATGTGATAAAATTAGTAGAATGATTGGTATCAATCCTCATATCTTAGTAATGCTATGTTTCAATCTGTCTTTGTCAAGGAATATTCTAATTTCTGATCAGCTGGATTCTCAAATTTGCAGTTGTTAAAAGACCTGCAAGCCTAAATATGCCCTTTTCAGAGAATAATTCAACGCCTATAGTGATTGTGATTCCTGGTCTGACAAGCGATTCTAAAGATCCTGTAAAATCTCTTTCACTCTTCTTTGGATTGACCTCAGTTCTCTTGTTCTGGATGTTAAATATCTTTTCTTGCACATTTGTTTTTCTTTTCTTTAATGTCAATTATGAGTGCAATTATTGAATGCTTGCATAATCTTGTGGTATGACTGTATGACTTCCAATTTGAGGCCGTGGGCCTACTAGTTTTGAACTTTTGTGCAAATTTCAATCACATTATGAACTATCAGAAAGGACAAGATATGAAAGATCAGCCAAGAAGGTTAATTGACCATAGAATATAGAGATACCAACCTATATTCCATAGTGTTTTTAGGACAGGAACATGTTTTGGAGACAGCATCGAAGGTAGACCTTTCTTGCAGGATGGTAGGGGATATAAGGCTGATAAATAAGGAAAATAATAAAATTGAGAATATAAGAGAAAATAATAAAATCCAAAATATAGGAAATTATAAAAATGCTTAAAACAAATCATATTGTTAGTATGTAATGGAAAAAAGGTCAAAGGCTACTGTAATGACTGCCCCTGTTTTTTTTTTGTTTTCTGATTTCTGTTTGTGTTTGTTTGATGATGTTTCACTTGAGTTTCGTATGCCATTCATTGCTTAAATATGCATAACATAATAATAGCATAAAGAACAGAAAATACAGAGATAAGCTTGCTTGCAAACTGAGCTACTTTCATAATATATTTCTCAGATAACATAACAGAAATTTTCTGAGTTTACAAATGTATATCAGACTTCTCATATAAGTAAAAACAGACTCAGAAAATGAACATAACAGACCTGGAAATGAGTCCGAACAGCAACATAAGTATAACCAAACTTGCAATGACCAGTGCCAACGCAACTAGCAGCAAACCCCTTGTTTTTTCCTCACCAATGATCAATATTTCAGACTCAGATGAAGACGACAGGCCTATACAACAGTAGGCCAGTATCACTGAAAAAAACACCCACAAAGTGGCACCACCTAAGAGGGGCGACCTGGTCTGAAAATTCAGGTTTTGCTCAATAAAATATTGTGAAAATATGCCCTGGGTCGCCTAGATAAGGAGTATCCAAATATCCAATAACCAGATCGCAAAAACAAGCCAATCAAGAGATATGATCAGAATACCAGATTCAGGCCCTGTCACAAATTGCCCACAAAACACTGAAAATCACCTCAAAAGTCACACCCAAACAAGCCCAAATGATGCCAAGCCTTCATACGCCAAAACCCACTAACAACTCCTCAAAAATACTCGAATATCTTCATGATTCCTGACTGAAACTGAAAACTGCGAAGCTCCAAAGTGACCCTTGAGTGGAATCACACCCCAACCAGTTAGGGTAGGTCTTTCACTACCGAAACCAGCTCCTGAGTGAAGAGCGTTTTCGTCCTCAACACCAAATTGCAGACCCCTGGAGAAATTCCAGCAGCATCTTGTTATGCAACCAACTTCAACATATCCAAACGAGGCTCCAAATGAGATAATATAGGGTCAATGAGGAATTAGGGCAACTCAAATTTGAAAATAATCTCCCTCTAAAAAGCTACGCCCCTTTTGCCTTTGCTTTTATTAAAAATTTCATTTTAAACTCAACTTAAGCGTCCCTTGGGCATCCCCCTTATCCAGCATTCTAAAATGATTTTGTTGCTTTAAAACAACTTGAGTCCATCAACTAGGCGCCAAGGTACAATATGATGACCCCTGCGACTCTCAATTAAAGTTATAAAATAACTTTATTAAAACATTTCAAGAGAGGAAAGCAAATATTAAAATAATCAAACCTTAGCAAACCAATGCCCAAACTGAAAAGACATTGTTGAAAGAAGCCTAGCCAGGACTAGTTACCATAGATAGACTTACTATTTTTAGTAACTACTAAAAATAGTAAATACACTGAAAACTCAAATTGGCATGAAAATTGATTATCAAAGCAACTCACTATAAACAGTAAGTGTTGGAATTGGCCCCTGCTAAAAATAGTAAGTCTAGCCAAAAATGCCAAAAACCTCCACAAAAAGGATTGGAAATGAGTTCCCTTACCAACTCCATTTAGCCTACAAGAACTTTGGAATAGGCTAAAGGACATCACCATTGCTCAGAGGCTAGGAGGGGACATTACAGCTACAAAATCTCAAACAATAGACATAGCATTAAGATATATAGAACATGACAACTGGACCTCCTATGACTATGCCTCATTTGGGAGGTTAGGGTTTCAAAAGAGGTGTGGGAGGCCTTGTGGGCCTCTTTACCATTTTATCTATTATTTAATTTAATTTAATTTGTAATGGTGGGGATGTTTGTTAGTTTTATGATCAGATTAAAGACACAGAAATTTAATTCAAAAACAACACAATAACACAGCAGATACCCTGGGAAAACCCTCCTTTTGAGGGAGAAAAACCCAGCAACAATATATCACCTATATATTGAATCGCAACAATAAAAATCTCCTTTACAATAGGCCAATATGAAGGCCAGATATATGCACCACAATCTAATGCAACACAGACACAAAATGAAGCAGTCTGCTGATAAAGATCTCAGCCTTCTACAAAAACAACGATCTGCTCTTTAGACAAATTTGCATTTGAGAAACTCGAACTTGATGAACTATAAACTGTATGAATGAATGATGGAACAATGAAACACATTGAATATATATACAAGTGGAAGGGAAGAGACGCATCCCTTGATCCTTCATGTCGACCTCCAACAAAGAGATATAACTCCAAATAATCGCGTCTCTTCATGAGGTCGGCCAAGCATAATAACAATTATTAATTTTCTCTTAATGAAATCGCATCCATATGGTATATGATGTCGGCCTTAGAGAGATTGCACCAAGTCATTATATCGAGCCTTCAAAAAGTCGTGCCTTTTCAAAAATATAATCTTGCAATTCAAATAGCCGCTAAGGCTATCATTTGAATTGCCTTCAAGGAGACTAGAAGCGCTGGAAGTAGCAGCCTGATGCTGCTCTATAACATCAACAATGTTTAGCTGTCCTTGAGATGTTCCTCATGAACAACCCCAGATGTATTCTATACTTGATGAGAATAGTAGACAACTAAGATGATGTTACTTGGTTGTACTTGAAATGTGTAGGAGATGGGGAGGTTTGAGATTGCTTACCTATGTAACCCTTATATTAAGGATTCCCATTACTATCCTCCATTAACAAAGTCTTCCTACAAGCAAGACATAACTCAAGTTTGTGAGAATTAGGTAATCAAAGATAGAGGTCAAGGCTAATTCTTACTTGGACATTGAATTATATATATTTGGATCATGATCAATTATTTATGTAGATGTTTTGTAGGAATATGTATAAACATTAAATTGAAAGGCAATGGCCATAGTTACAAGAATCTCCCAAATTTGGCAAGTGTGAACTAGTCAAAACGAGGCCTAAAGACTTGGGAACTAGTACTCGAGCAGTCTTATTTGCAAAACTTGGCCATGATAATTACGTATAAAAATTAGAAAAAAGAAAAAAACTTCAAAACGCTTACACTTAAAATGCATAAAATGATCTTTAACACTTCAAAATGATATTAATTTCACTTGCAAGCACAAGCAAGGAGAAAAAAAGGGAATCAAAGCTAAAAATACAATTTATTGAAACAAAAACCAGCACACGTAGTTAGGGCCTAAAAACTGCTCTATGGCTTCAACACTTGTGTTTATTGAATGGTTTGGGGGAATTTTGGAGCTTGGTTCAAAGTGATATAATTGTGAAAAATGACATTCACCACGAAGATTTGTGTGGTCTCAAAGGCTTTCCACTTGACCCCGCTGGGGGTATTGCCCTTAGACCCCTTGATAGGTGCTGCCCTTCAACCCTATTAGGGACTGTCATCCCTAGACCCCTACTCTAGTTTTAAAAAGGAAAAAAATAAAAATAATTTTGGGCCATGCTTGATGGAAAAAATCTTATTAATTTGTTCAATTTTTTCCAATTAAATCCCAAGTAATTTATTACATTTATACTTTTGTTTGCCAAGTCAATCTCTATCCTAAGTAATGCTCCTATGGCTGTAGTAACGCATGCAAACTTATCTAAGATACAAGCCTAGGACCCCACATAGAACTAGTGATGCTAGGTTAAGTGATACAAGCTCCTCTCTACCATAGTTCATGACTCCATGTTGTAATTTTTGTTGTTGATACCATAGATATCATATTCCATGAGTGTCATACACTTAAAACACTTGAGAATATTTATGCATTTAAAATGATGTTTCCTTCAACTCAAATCTGCTTTTGTACTCATTTGATCGATGCATAATTCTATATTTGATCAAAGTACTTCTAATTGGTAAGCTTATTATGTCTTTAAAATTGATTTATCAAAAGGTGCATATAATTTTTTTTTTTCTTGTGGATGAAAAGAAACTATATTAATAAAGATTAACTATTACAAATTACAGCAAAGAGATTTGTAGATGGGAATAGCTATCACTAAAGTCAAAAGAAGGAAAACCCAAGGAGGTTTTCCATTTTGCCACCACCCCCAAGAAACAAGAAAATATTGATCCCAAGATAATTCCCATACCTGAAGGGCTGCAAACAAGGATTAAGCCTAGTCATGAAGAATATTTGAAGAAGTTGCTTAGATTTTCCTCGAGGCAAAGAATCCCAACCAACATCATTCAAATTACGATCACCTTCAAATGCCCATTTAGCCAAGCAATCCACAACAACATTCCATTCCCTAGGAATATGAACAAAGGAAATAGAATCAAAACGTGGAGTGAGATAGAGAATTTGTTCTACTATTGTGGCCAATCTCCATGAAGATCATGCAATTACCTTTCATTCAAAAGAGAAGCTGGGATCATAGAATCCATTTCATAGATAGCTTTCTTTCAACCAAGCTCAGAAGATTTCTCAAGTGCCACAAGAATGTCATGGGCCTCCATTTGATCATTAGTACATCCCATAGACTTAGAGAAAAAGAAATGAGCTAGACCATCACTATCATGACCCAACCACAAATCCCAACATCACTTGCCTTACCCCTTGAAGATCCATTAGTATTAATTTTGAAGAATTCAAAAAGGGGAGGAGACCACTTACCAATCTTGTTCACTTTCTTGGAAACCTTCAATTTAGAGCCAAACTGATTTTGAGAAGCAAAAGAGGGGGATAACTCTAGGGTCTTTGACAACTAAGAATCAGAAGGGGAAAGATCTTTGTTGACGTTTAAATTAGCACCTCTGGAGTGCTGATTGTAAACGTTCAGCTATTTCAAATGTTTTGCAACACTTTTTCCTTATTTAAAGAGGAGAAGTCCCTCTCTGCTGAAAGCAATGCGTAAGGAAGGGAATGGTAAATTAAGATTCCTATCTTTTTGTACTTCAGCGGTAAGACACAAGGGTGCACAAACACAATGCGCCGTAGCTAAGCTTTTTCTCTGGTTTCTGCAGATTTTAAGTACGACTATTCTAGCTTCTAATCTATCCAATACCTTCAAGGTAAACAGAGCATGAGGGTAAAGGAGTGGGAATGAATGGTTGGATCACTTGAATTCGCCATCTCCTGAGAATATGATTGAGGCTCTGAACTCTCGGATATACACCGGGATAAGGTTGGTACAAGCAAACACTCTTTATGGTAAACTAGATTTGAGACCTGCCAAGGAGGAGGAACCCCTATCCAAGGTATGGGCTAGGAAATGGCTTACAAGAAACAACAAATTAACGATGTCTTGGCCAACAAACTTGCTAAGGAGGAGGAACCCCTATCCGAAGTATAGGTTGAAGGACAATACATTAAACAACAACAAATGATAACTATCAATGACAAATATCCAAGGAGGAGGAACCCCTATCCGAGGAGGGAAATGAAACAACAAGCTATTTGATACAAGACGTGGAAGTAACTCAAATAGGTAGATCAAAATGCAAGCGCCTTCTGATATTCTTCTTCAAGCTTCATCAACGAATTACAAAGGTTGGGATAGCAAAGGCACGAAATCATGCACAATTACAATCAACCAACAAACTCTCATCCAAGAGTGAACAAATATTTGCTTTCAAAGTTGTTGGCAACAATGGCGCAGCAATTTTGCATAGCAAGTAAAAGTTAAACAAACAATGAGCCCAAGGCTCTTATTTATAGAACTCAAAGGAGTGGGCAACCCCAAAATCTCCTTGAGTTAACAATGAGTTCTTGCCAATCAATTAGCAAGATTTATTCCTAAAAAGGGGAACAAGCAGTTAACTGGAAAACTACTTCAGTTAACTGAAAGTAAACAAAGAGTCAACTGGAAACTACTTCAGTTGACTGAAAGTAAACTAAAGGTGAACTTTAATGTAAGTATCCCTCCAAAATAGACATCCACATTTAGTGGAGATCTAAGATCCACAAATCATGGAAGCTGATTAGACATCCTTAATCAGTGGGATTTGACAATCAATGATTTAAGGGATATGGAGTTAACTTGGAAAGGGGCAGCAAGCTAACTCCAATTACATTTAATATCATCTTGAGTTGACTTGAAAAGAAGCATCAAGTCAAACTCAAGTATCATAAATGCCACTTGGAGGGTGTAGGACGCCCTTCTTTGGTGTCTTTTCACAGTTCACCATTTCCGGTCACAGCTCCTTGATCCATGTGTTGACCTCTTCCATTTCCGGATAGTCAATGCTTTGATGACACGACATCTCTTCTTGCGCAAGCTATTGCTCTTGGTAACTTTGGCGGCTCCATGCTTGGAATGACCTCTTCGCAGCTGGCGAGCCAAGGTGCTTATTGCCACGCGGGAGGTGGTAAAACTGGTCTTTCTGCTACAAGATCAACCTTTCTTTCTTCTTCGTCCAAAGTAATTGCTGCGGCTCTCCACTGAGCGGGAGATGTATTCTTTTCAAAGATAAAGATCCGCAGACTGCTAATGATGTCCATTTGCTCTCCAGCAATGTGTGTAAGATCTGGTTGGAGAGTTGTTGGTGCAAGGTCTGATTGTTCAATTGGAGCCCAAGGACGCCAAATTGTCATTTTGTGAAGAACTCGCCTGTTGACTGTAAACACAGATGTGTTCAGACAACTTCTGAAAAACCCCTGAAAATAGCGCCCTGCCGAGAAGTATTTTTTCGGAAAAAGTCTAGCACATGGGTTTTGTTCGTGCTTCAATGCTGAACAAGCCCAGTTCCTCAGAATTTTGATTCTGAAACTTTTTGGGAAAACCCCCCAAAAATAGGGGCAGCAAAAGTCATCGATTTTGAAAATCAATTTGGCATGGGTTTCACTTGAAAATTACGTCAATCTACCCGCTGATTAGATTTGATGTAGCCCGCCGCTTTGTGACATGCAAGAAAACCTAAGACAAGAAGAGAGGAAGTAGACAGAAGATGGATTGGAAGATTTTTATCTCACTCATTGAGAAAATTTGTCTCTGAATCCAACCTCAGATTAGCAATCTTCTTCTGCTTCAGATCTGCAAGAAATATTGAAGAACGGATGAAAACCTTGGCCAAGTCTGTAAATGGCGTCCTTGAGAGCTTATGGCTGTTCTTGATCATCAACCTACAATGAAATAATGAAGTGGGATGCCTATACCTTGATTATATAGACTCAAGCCTTAGATCCACAAGTTTGGGAACTTAACTCATGATCAAAAGTTGTTTTGGCTTGATCTGAAGTTCAAAAAGGTGATTTCCACTGATCGTGGAGTGAGTTGGCCAAGTTTATCTCAAATATCTTGACTTTAGTCAACTGACCTTTGACTTCTTCTTGTATGCCCGAGTTTTGGGTGCTTTATTATTTTCTGAACACCTCGCCTCGATCTTGAATCTGCCTGACCGTTGATCCTAGTCAAGGTCGTCGGACATTCATCAGTTGAGTTGACTTAACCCGGCGAGAAGTGCCTGAGAGACATGATGGTAAAAAGTTGAGTTTAAGGCTTCAAAAGAAAGGGCGCCTTTTCCAAGAAAGGGTGCTTTTGCTTGTGCCTTGGTGAATTTTCAATCTTCTTTCTTCAATCTTTTGAAATGACCTCTCCTACTTTGATCTGGATTTCTCGTTGATCGAAGAATCAGATGATCTCGCTTGATATCTCGCCAGGTAGCCAGCTCCATTTCGCTGAAGATGACTGAAGTCAAAAAACTTAGAAATCATTCTAGGGTTCCTTTATTCAAGGGCGCCTCATTGAAAGGGTACGCTTTGTCCTCAAAGATGGTTATTCTATCCAAAATTTTCCTGTTTGATCCCCGACATTTGTTGATCGCCTCATCGACATGCCTTATGCTTTGCAGCTATGCTGGTTTAGATCTATAGGTCGTAGGAAGATTGTCCCGTAGTTTTTGGCCGTTTGTCGATTCAGAGGTCCAAAGAAGGGCTTTCTTGGAAAAGGCTCTTTTCTTGAACTTCACCTCGATAGCTCGCTTTCTTAACATTTCATCAATTGCCTTTTGCTTCATCGCGAATCGCTATGGTCAACCTATCGCATGATCTAGTTGTTTGTTTCGTTGTCGAGCCAACAAGCAAACGCCGAGGATGACTTCCTTGAATGATTCAACAAACTGCATTTGACCTTTAAAGATCATGGGCACCCCTGCTTGAAAAAGGCTCTTTTCAGCATTGCGAACTTGTCTCTCCTTCGTAACATTTCCAAAGTTAGTCAAATTTTGACCTTTTTGGGTTTCAGGAATCTCCTTCATCAAACAGCATCATTTTAGATCTTTTTCGCCATGGTTGCGTCGTTGAAGCTTTTGAAGCTTAGCTTTCAGCACCTGGTACTGGCCAATCTGCCATTAATGGCTGCGGAGCTCCTAACTTTGTTCCTGAAAAATAGAAATAGACCCACCAGAGTAAAACTTCTGTCTTTTGATGATTCTCGACTCTGACCAATGTGATCGTGGAAGCCTTTTTAACTTATCAAAATCATTTTCAATCATTGAAGGTCCTATTTTCGGGTTTCCCTGTAGCACAGGGTGTAAAACCCCATTTTAAATTTCGTATTCTTGCACATGTGTTCCTTGACAGAAACCCACAAAGACCCTATGTTTGGTTTGATCTAAAACAAACTTTAAATGGCATTTTAACAAGATTTAGCTCAATTTATACAGAATACCAAAAAAATAATTTTGGGTACAACAATCTTCAAAGGAGCATTTAGCCTCAATGGTTTCCTTGATTGGATTCCTTACTTTTTTCCAGACTTGCATGACAAGACTCTGATTTTCTTGGAATATCTGATGATTCCTCTCCATCTAGATCTACCAAAGAATAAAAATGGAGCCTAGATCCCAAGAAGCAACCAAAAAAGAAGCAAATGCAGGAGGATGACCCATGCTTGCCCAAAAGTTGAATAAAGAAGTGGCATGAATGATAGGCCTATTCTACCGCTTCCACCATTGCCTCAAGATGTCCGAGGAGAGAAGGCATTGAAAGAGAAGGTGAATAATATTTTCTTTGCTAATGCCACACAAAACAAATTTAGAAGGACCACAAAGTCAATGCTTTCTAATATTATCCGAGATTAAGCACTTGTTTGACCAATCTTCCAAGACTCCGACTCACCTCAAACTCGGACTTGGACCCCAAACTTGACGTAGACTTGACAAATTGAAAAACCCAAGAAATTTATAGATTTTTAAGGATATAAAACTTGTTTCATGCACCCTTTAATAAATAAACCTATAAGACACAATAACCTCATCAAACAAAAACTACTTTGATCACATACACAAACATACATTGATCACATAAGTATAAACGCAAATTTTAGCTGAACGAAATAACAATAGTAAGACAATTAGATATATAAATGTTGTCAAATGTTTACAATACTCATTGTTACATAACTCAAATTTTAACATGATGTTAAAACTCAACTTAATATACCTATAAACAAATAAGTATTTGTACCATCATCATCGAAAGTATTTTTTTTAAAAACATTACATTACAACAATTTAATGATATGTAAACATGATTATACTTCAAAGATAACAAGAATGAACCCTGCTGGTGATGCAAATTATACAAAGCAAGTATACAGTGTTAAGAAGTCCATCCGACATGCCTTCCAAGACTCTGGCTTGCCACCAAGAATGAGGGAAGCATCATTCCAGTGTTTTTACCTCCAACCACGGACTTGTCTCGGCCCTCTGACACCTCTTCCTACTGGAAGGGGGCCCTGCCCTTCTTACGAAAGGTGATGTTGGAATAACCCTCAAGTAGCCATCTGAGCTCTGGTGGAGGAACCCTATCTAACTAGCTCTGCCTGACTACTAAGGAATCCTTCCTACTAAGCCGACAATTTTGGCTAGCTAGATATCCGGGTTGCATGTGAGTATTAGGAGCAGTCAGTGGCACCTGCCCCTACTAAGGCCATAGGTTGCACTACCGTGCTACTCACCCACCCTGCTCGACTTGGAAAAGCTTTCCTTAACTAGGGCTTCTGGGAGATTATTTCTTCGTTACTTACTCAAGTCTGGACACCTGTCCTAGGGCATTAATTTAAGTCCTACCCATGACTCAACTATCCTTCACTCACACTTCTTGGCTACCCGCCACGTGTGTCCAGTAATGCTAGGGCTAGGGTTACCGCAAAGATTGTATACCCTTATGACCAATTGCCTTACACGTTTGGTATTAAAGATACTAAGCTATTACTTAAAAGATATAAAAGTCAGAATAACAAATAAGCCTCAGTGTGCTAAGTATGAGGAGCTTCCGACAAAGTAGTCATTACATGAGTCCAAACTAACTCTTCCGAGTTTATGCTACTGAAGTTTAAGTTCATTTATTTTCATAAAGATTAAGAACCCTTTTTCACTGGCCACCTACTGTTAAGCTGACATAAGACATAATGGTGGTGCTAGTTCGATATCAACATATAAAATTTTCACCTGTCAGATCTCAGTTTTGTTTTCATAAGATATTTTGTTCTCTATATTACCGTCCCTATTGAACAACAGACAATGGCTTACAACAATTCTTTCTTTCTGTTCTCAATAAGAGTTCACCATTTTTACTCCTAGATTAAAGCATTGTAGAACAAGAGTATTTCAGCAGGTAATATGAAGTTTAGTCACAAAAAGGAAACAAGCCTTTATCACAAAAGTCTAACAGAAATAAAGAACAACAACAAGAAGACTTTTCTCTTCGCTGGTCACTCTCTCATGACCTCAGAGCATTAGACCTGGCATAACTTTGTCTATTCAAGATTACTGACCACTTTACTCAAAGAATCATCATTGAATGAGATGTGTTCGATGAGGTTCCCATGCACAAGCATCGGAAGCATACAAGCAAGCAATTAAACAAGCATTCCGTAATTTACACTCTCCAGTACCTCCCTTTTAGGAACACTTAGACAGAAAGGAAGAATAATGCGCACAGACAGTTCAAACTAAGATAGCAAAATCTTAAACAAGAGTTCACATAAGCTTCTTAACATAATCTTATGATTCGTGTCTTTTCTTCAAGAAAAGAATAAAAGGGAGTTACGTGCCTATGAGAGGATGCCCTGGTCAAGCCATGAACTCTACCGGAGCCGAAACTAAAAGATTCTTTTCTGCTAGTACTGCTTCACCTCAAGTCGTCCCTGTTCTTATATAGTTCCAGGGCACTCCTTCTGGTCCGACTAATTTCAGAAGATAGACTTCTCTCCCCAAAATCCCATCCTGTCTTCTCTTTTTTTATGTTCGTATCCTCTCTTGCTTCTCTCCACCAAATAATAACACACCAAAAAGATATCCCCTGTCGGATGATTGTCCCAGGTAGTTATCGAAACTACCTTGCCGTATTCTCCCTTCCACGCCTTCCATGAACGCGTTTTTAGGAACTCCAAGATGATAAGAAGCAAATCCATGGCGTATGTCTCTGCCACTTCCCCCGAATAACGCACAAGCGGTGCTAATAAATTATATCCAGATTCGAAAATTACGAATTACCAGACGCATGATTCACATACTTCCCATGTCACTCTTGAAAACTCCATTTTCGGATAATCTCTTAGAAATTAAAGCCACGTCATTCCATGTGGCAAATTATTTTGAATCCCACATCATTGAGGATATACGTTTCACAAAATTAGACAAGCAAGACTCTTCTCAGGAAAATACGGGATGAGAAAATATATATTAGTTAATTTAATTATTAAAATGTCCAACTCAATGATGGATGAGTTTCAATAGCTCGCCCTATATAATTTAGTAACATATTTATTTATTTAATAAATCCCAACAATATTCATTATAAACATTATTAAGTTCACTTGGAACAAAATAAATAATATTTTATATATAAGCTTACCAGGTGAGGTTACTCTCAACGATACGGTTACCGAAAACAATGAAACCAAGTACCAAGGTTAAGTAAAAGTCAATGACCAAAAGAGATAAAGGAACCGGTTTTTCAAAACCCTAATGTCACTAATGGAGAAACCACTCTAAGGTTCACTCGATAACCTACGACGACAGGGTACCAAATACTCACTTCTAGGGTTTACAAGATTTCGAGGCCAACCTTAGCTCAGATGGCGATTCTAGGGTTCTTACAACATTGCCTCTCTACTCAGATGATACTTCCCTGCTCCCGAGCATTGAGGAACGGGTATCCTGTATCCAACTCCAACAAACGAAGAAGGATTAGATTGTCATCTCAATAATGATCAAAACATATTTCAAGCTATTCAATTACTGTAAGATTTAAACTTTCTTTCTAAGTTCACCACAGCATGAACATTCAGGATAAGCATGGTACATATTTCCATTGCGTTTTCTTAACACAATCATAAGATTTCCACCATTTCATGCATAAATACACAACATTTGCATCATTCAACATTCTTAAAGCAAGAAAAATAAAAGTGTTTATAAGTCACTAGGGTGGGATGTAACATCACACTTGCAACGCCTCTATAACTCGATATCAATACTATATTCACTTAGAGGGACTTATATTGCAAAGGGTAACAATATTAATCGATAGTGGAGCAACCCATAATTTCATCGATGAAGGGCTAGTAGCTAAGTTGAGCCTAAGGGCGGAAGATTTCGAAGGATTTGATGTGACAGTCGCAGATGGGTACACTATTCCATGCAAATGCCGAATTCGACAAATGGAGTTGACCATAGGAGGACACAAGATGCGAGATGATTTTTACATAGTTGGCATCGGTGAGACAGATGTGGTCCTAGGAGTGCAATGGCTGCACTTGCTTGGGGAGTGCACAATGA
>VDFB02127108.1:0-11661 GCA_007258455.2 Sequoia sempervirens | reverse complement strand
GCATGTATATATATGTGTATGTGTGTATGTATGTATGTGAGTATATACATGTGTACATACACACATACACATATATATGCATGTACATGCACACATACACATACATATATAATACATGTACATACATACACACATACACATATATCATGTGCATGTACATACATATATATATATGTATATACATACATACATACACACATACATATACATACATACACACATACACACATATACATATATATATGCATGTACACACACACACACACAGATATATATATATACATGCACGTACACACATGCACTCCCACATACATACATGTGTACATACAGATATATGCACATGTATCTATATGTTTATATTTTATTCCTAAGGAATTTATTTCAAAGAATTTTAACTTTATTACTTTAATATGTTTTAAGTTAGATCGAAAAATTAAGGAAATGTTAACCTTTTTATAATTTCTAGTGTTTGATTTAAAAAATAATTGATTACAAAGAAAGGCTAGGTCATATATGACCAATTGTAATGAAGAGTATTTTTTTATTTTGATCAAAATTTTAGTATAGAGTGGTTGAAAGGATAATTTTTTTTTTTCCATATTTACTCTTGGTTGAATATTACATGCATGCCTATGATTTAATAGGTTCACATAGCTCAATAGATATAAAGTTTGAACTAGATCTCATTAGATACATTTAAATTCAAAAATGTTTTCTAGTTTTGAAACTTGAAAATTTTACCTTTAATTTAAATATATATATTTTTAGTTTTGAAAAAATTTCAATTTAAATTTGTTTAGTTCATTATGTAATTTTTTTTTAATGATATGCAGATCTCTATCTATTTATATATATCATGGCCGATGAGGGATCTCATCATTCCCCTCGTTCTGAGCAAGAAGCTCAAACTAGATCAAATATATTTCAGGATAGTATTGCTAGATTGGACAATGATCTAAAATGTTTAGAGCGAACAATTCACAACTCCCCAATTTGGCTAATCAAGATAGATTAGTCACTATTAGACAAGAGATTATTAAGATGATTGAGACAATTCGATCATACAATCCTTATGATGAAATCAGCATTGAACAGTTTTATTTTTCTCTTGCCAGGAGTGTTACTGGCACAGTGAAACATAGAGAAGTTTCCAAATTAGTTTCAAGTGAAAATGTGTTATCCATGTTCCCATTTTATAGAGGAAAAAATAAAATTAGAGGATATGTGGTTACGAGGTGTGAAGATCCTCTTGTTGCACCATTCATATACCCTAGATGGTTGGCAGCACATCATAGATGGCCTCACAATGATGAGCTGCCATTGTATTTTGTCAAACAATTATATGCAAAATTTCATTTACATATAGAGGTGGACTACACATCTTATCCTGAGCATGCTGGCCAAGGTAAAGGCTATTTTTCTGACAAACCACAGTTTAGACCTTCAAATTTGCCACCGCCTGTGGACAAGAGGGCATTAGTTGGCCCAAACCTTTTGGTTTTACCAAAACGTTTGGAATTAGTAGCGACTAGGGAAGTGACAGCAGGGTCCATAGAATTGCAGTTTTTTGAAAATGTTTCTCCGTGTGTGTATTAGATGCGAGATTGGTCAGTTTCATCACGGTCCGGGTTAATAAAAGATATTTAATTAAGCCCATGGATCAACCTTCCACCAGCGAGGATACATACGGTATCATTAGCAGTCCATTTATTGTTGCTGATACCTACTCTTGCGGATGTCAGAAGCGCGCCGCCGGCCCACCCGACTGCGTAATGCGTGGAGCTCTCAGTGCAGTTTACTGGCGGTATGCTCCGGAGATTTTCGGTGAGGACCCGCCGGATTACTCTTGGCGGTACCCAAATTTCGCGTACCAGACAATGATATCCTCATACACGCCGCAGAGGCCCGCAGGTGGCAGGTAAACTCGGGGATATTCACATCGCCCTCTGAGAATCCCATGCATCAGCGACTTACGGTGATGCTTTCAGCTTGTTGGTGGTCATGAGGATGGCTACGGAGGTCCGCGTTGGGGGCTCTTTGGCTTACGATCTTGTCATAGGACATATAGTAGAATGTTTTGCTACTAATCTGGCCCGTACTCTGAATCCCCTACGATGTCTTTACATTCTCATGATCTTAGTGACATTGGTAGAGCCATCAAGCAGGCACAACAGGTACTTTCAATTTATAATTTAAATACATGTATATATTTTTAAAATTGTGTTCTAAAAATTTATGTAATGCATTTAAAAACTTCTAGGGGTTTAACTCCTGATTGAAATTGTGTACTTGAAAATTTTAAGCAGTATGGTGATTTCCTAGACTTTGGAAATTTGGAGCATGATGGCGATCCCATGCAGTATGCAGATGAGGTACATTTAAATTTAATTTTAAAAAACTAATTACTTGATGTTTAAGTTTGAACACATTGAACTCAAGTACATTGTAAAATTTTTAGATAATTTTACATATATATGTGTACTTGAACACATGCAGGGGTTGGGACGAGGCTCAGGACACATATTGGGAGATATTGGATCGGGACATGGATCCACACATCTTGGATCAGCAGAGCGATCGGTCCATGGATCGAGGGAGAGGTCGAGGGAGAGATCGAGCCATGCATCGAGGGAGAGGTCGAGGGAGAGATCGAGCCATAGATCTGATGATTCTATTCATCCCAGACATCCCTCTCTTTGAGATTTGTTTTATAGTATTACATGTCTGAGATCATTTTATTATATGTTGGAGACACTTTTTATGATTTATGTATTGAACATTTGGAAGTGTTACATACTTATGTTTTATGGTACACATATATATACTTGTTATAATTTACATGTCACATTCATACAGTTATGTTTTATGGTTTGAATCTTAGAGGTTTGTTATATACGTGCATTATTATGGTTTGATGAACTCACTTACATTACATCTATAAGTACCTTTATTTAAATTTAAATTATGGTAACTTGTTCAAATGCACTTGTTGTACATATATAGATAACTAAATACATTGTGAAATCAAAATGTTGGACTCCACTATCTAATGGTTGCTATTTGTAAAATTAAAAGATGGACATGTACATGTAATTAATTTAAATAAATAGTTCAAATGAATTTGTCTTTAATAAATAGGTCAAGAAATAGAAAAAATTGAATGCAAATATGCTTGAGATTAATGCTATACATTTTAAAGTAGAACATAAAAATGCAATTGGAAATAGATGATAGTTAGATTGAATTCTTTAAAGCTCTAAATGTTCATTTTTAAAGTTAGTAAAAGTTAAATACATTTAAATTGTGCATATATCATGCTCTACATTAACCTAATTTCTAATTCCATATAATCTAATACACATGTTCATTTGAATGTGCATGCAAAGAATTCTTGAACTAGATGATGAGCTATACTTGTGTCAAGTTGAATGTAAATGAAATCATATATATATATATGTTTGAAAGTGTTCACTTAAGAATGAACCATATAATTCAAATAAAGCATGCAAGCTATAAGTGGAGTTGAATGTAAATGAAATCAAATTTCTAGTTTTGAAAGTTTAAGAATTCCATGTGGAACATTTATATATATGTAATTAGAAATTGATATATATATTTAAATCTTGAAAGACATGCACATTTAATATTAAATTAAAAATTGATGACAATTCTATATAAATTAAAAAATTGATCAAGTAGATCTCTTGGATGACAATTCTATATATAAATTAAAAATTGATCAATCCATATTTAATTGTACTGGAAAGATGGACCAAATTACATACATGGTCTCAAGCTATACATGGGAAACAAAGCTAAATTGATGCCAAAATGTAGCTATCTCAAGCACCCCAAACACCATCACTATGATTCACTACAATGTTCATATATTCCAATGCACCTTAAGGTGAACAAGAAAGGACAAACCAAGAGAACCTGGATACAATCTAACATTAACAAAATGGATAAATAATTTAGTTCTATACTTAAAAGATAGGATCTAATATTCTTAAGTAAATTTGGATTTTAAAGATGAAATCAAATTATAAGGTTGAAAGTGATTTTTTATTAGGAGATTGGATTTGAAATGGATGATAGTCTAAATTAAGGATAAGGTCCCTAGATGTTGAAAATTTTGGGTGATGAGGAAAGGACAATATGATGTATGGGCTAGATTGAGACCAAGTAACCAAATTTTGATGTTTAAGTGATGCTTTTTTATTATTAAGGATGGAGAATGGATGTACGGTTGAGATGGATCTAGATGGATAATTTTTAAATGATTCTAGGATGAGGGATGCTTACCTGATGAAAATTTAATAAAATTAGGATGTGATGATTAGGATACATGAAAATCCAAATGATCATTTAAAATTATTGAATGTCATGCATTAGTAATGTATAAAAAATAAAGAAAACTAGAGATAACATTTATGTCTAGATTCTTCACCACTCAAACACCAAATCAACTAGATAATTTTATACAAGTTTGTGGAGTTGAATGTTCAAATGAAATGAAAGATTTGAATGTGAACTTAAGAATTCCACGGAACATAAATAAATTTAAATGCAAAATTGGAACATAGACTAGGTTTTGTACATATTGTTGCACGTATATATATTCAATCTAGCTCATGTATATAGGCAGAGTTGAACAAATATTTTAATTCAAAGATTTGAAAGTGAAAGTTTAACAATTCCATGTGTCAAACATAAAAATTTACAATCAAGGAATCTAGAGAGATGATATAAAGGAATTTCTAGAGATTCTCAAGAGTGAAGGTTTAAAAGAATGAACCATGTCCAATATGTAAAAATGTAATTATAAATTTAGATGATTTAAAGGAATTTAGGCAAAATGTAAATTAAAACATTTTTAAAGTCACTGGGTTTTGTAGATCAAGCATATATATGATCTAACTTACATGTCACATTCTAAAAAAAAAACCATTCTAAATCATGTCACATGTCCAATCAATACAAATATATAAATTATCTAGATTTGGAGTCATAAATGTGTACACATGTATCCAAAAAACAACTTAAAGCTCCTGATACATAAAATCTGGATCCTCTCTATCTTTAATTATCTCTAAAATCTTCTCATGATCTTCAATAGGCAACCTCCACTTTTGTTTGGCACATCCTCTTTTAGGTAAAGTTTCTAAATTTATTTTTGTTTCCAAAACTAAGTGACTGTAATGTAGAACCTTTTGTCCTGGCCTATAATCAACAAATATAATACCATTTTTATCTATCTTTATTTGTTGATAATGTGTGCCTTCAATAACGACTGATCCAATGGGATACTCTTGTCCATCACCATTTGTCATCGATTCAAACAATTTGCTTTTTGGTTGTGTACATCTTAGTAGATAGTAATCTACACCTTCTGCATTTTTAGGATCTACAACTACAGCGAAAATATCTCCTGTACACACATCACATATTTACATATTTAAGTAAATTATACATTTAAAAGTTGTAAAAATTTATATTTTATATTTGAAACTTACTTAAACATAGAATATATATATATATATTTATTTTAACTAAATTAATCAATTTGGACATACCTATAACAACTAAATCAGATACACGTTCGTAATCAGCTGAATATAGTGGATCATAGACATCAACATTGTCATCTTCAAAAAAAGGAGGCATTGACATTAATTGTTTCATTTCCCATTGTGAAACATACCCATCTCTAATATTCTCTCATTGATCAATATTTGCATTGTCCTCAATGCAATCAATACAAAAACATGATTTTTCTCTCACATTCATTGCATAAGGCCTACTACTCCCCGTTGTCATGATTTGATGTAGATTTCTAATACCATGAATTGCTTGACAATTATAAGGATTTGATCGATCAATATCTGTTTAAATTAAAACTTGAAAATTCAATTTGAAATCATGTATGTACTTGAACTTTGAAATTCAAATTTTTAAAACAAATTTTGACTAGACATACATACCTGTAACTTCCCAAAAATACCATGTGTTGTATGTTGAGTCGTGAGCAGAAAAATGACTTTTGCACCATTCAACAATTTCGTTTGCATTCCATATGGCATTACCTAAAATTTACACACAAGTTGGCACAATTTGTCACCTATTACTTTCAAAGAACTTAAAAGAAAATTTAATTTAGTTAAATTAAATATATATATATACATATCTAATCTTTTAAAAAGTATGAATCTAAATTGGACATACTAGCAAGTTCATGTTGACGAAGTGCACGCTTCACACATGCTCCTGCTCCATCATGCTCTCCTTTTCCATGTTCACTCTCATAAAAATTCCACAAAAATTTGGTGTTGCATCTAGCATATTGACTACATAACCAAACAAAGGCTTTTGCAGACTTAAATTGTCATGTGAAGTTACAAATAATTAAACACTTGAAAACCTTGAATTATCTTCAAAAAACAATTTAAGTCTCAAAGTTTTAAAAGTAAATATAAATTAATTAAAAATAATTTAAAAACCAATGTACTTACTAGCACATCCATCAGACCATATCCAGTGTTGTTCTTGATTTATGCCATGTCGTCTTAGTTCTTCAAAAAACATTTTGAAATAATGAGCTACATAGCTTCTATCATGATTCGTATCATCACTGATATAAAAGTGAACCTCTTTGATGATAATTCTATCATCTTTACTACTTTGTATTCCATCGACCGCTAACTCTGCATGCCTGTAGCAAACTTGCACGAAGATTGCAACTTTCTCTGAATGATAATATTGACTTTGAATCTCAGTTTGAGAACTAAATGTATAGTTCTCAGAGAAATCTACAATAGAGAGAATACAACTTGGTGGAAAACAATTCTTTGAATAACGAAATTGCTTAGATTTCCATCTTGCACCATGACAATGTTGGATATGTGGATATATGATATTGCGAAATTTACTCATGAATTCATTGTAAGGCAATCCACTCTCTTTGAGAACAATTTTTTTGGCCTCAACTCTTGACTTCGTTAAGTATGTCTCATATTCAAATCTCTTCCAAGTAACCTGCATTTCATTATTGTCAACATGTAAAAGATTCTTCGATACAGATAAGTACAGATTCCTCCAAATTTTCTGATTTTTCCACATAGAAGAGACTTCACAAATTTGTGTTGTGCTTCGGGGATGGCTAAATTTTACGATCAATTGCCCGCGCTTTCTATATGATTGCTTGATTAATAGATCAAATTCAACATGATTTAAACCAACAACAAGGTTTCCGCGTGCTGTTTATATGTACGATGATGGTGCAGTGTTTCAAAACATCCCAGCACGACAAATCCTTACATTTAAAAATTCTTGTTTAAATGCTTCAAAAAGTTCACTTTGTGTTGTATCTATAAAATGTTTTGGATGAGAAATTTTTGTACCATCATCACCTATTATTTGTATAGTATCCCTTCTATTGGAAGAAACACGAGATTGGGTGGTCCAATATTCAACAACTTGTTTCTTTACATCTTCTGAAATTCTATCTTTTCGAGGAACCCTACAAATATTTACCCAAATTTTCTCAAATTTTCCATCTATTTCATCTCTCTTTTCAATATATCTTTGAATAGTTCTCCTAGAAACATTTAGTAATTCAGAAATTGCTTGAACTTGTCTTCTATATGATAATTTCTTACTAGAAATTACAGTCATCAATGCTCTACATGCAGCACTTAAATCACTAGACCAACTCTTCTTTTCAATACATTCTAATGCTTCTTGCAGGTTTTCAACAATTGTTTGTTTTAAATCTGATGACTTTTTCCTATTATCAACCCCTAACAACTCCAAAATAGGGGTCATTTCTTTTTGTCTAAATAACTTTGCAATTAACTGTGCTCTTCCAATTAGAGATTTCTCTTCAAAAAATTCATCCCATATTTTTTTAGAGTGTAATTTTAATGTGCTTTTAGATAACATATCTTCAGATGAAATATTATTGAAAAGAGAATCTTCATCCATCTCCGTCAAATTTTCCATACCATAGTCCAAATTTTTTATATTAGTACTAGGTTCAGTTTGTTCTTGTACCTGTACGTCACCTTGATCATCAATATTTTCCATGGGTTGTTGTTCAGTAGATGTTCCTTCATCCGCTTTTCTCTTTCTTTGTCTTACTCGTGTTCGTTCATACTTCCTTGATCTAGTCCTTTGATTTGCCATCACAAATTACACTCAAATTTGAATGATTGCCTACATAGAAATTTGTACACACATAAGCTTTCCATGAAACATGTACATGTAATATAGCATAAATATTTTAAAAAACTTGTAACTAGATGCAAAACATAAACATAAAATATTTAAACAAAAGTTTTTAATAAACATAAACATGCAAAACATAAAATATTTTTAATTGAATAATGAATATATTTCTACACATATTTCTTTGATGTTAATATTTTAATAAAAAAAAAGTGAAAACAAACTTCAAATGCATTTTCAATAAAAAAACATAATCAATTAAATAAATTAAAGATCAATGCACCTTAAAAATATTTCTCCTCTTCTCCAAATGCCTTTTTTTTCATCGAAATACGTCTTGTAAAATAAACCTTCCAAAATGTTGAAATAAATCTTCTTTAATCAAAAATAGTAGAGAAAATTTTGAAATATTTGTTATTTTCTAATTTTAATTTGATAAATTTGGAAAAAATAACTGTTTATATCATTCGGTTTTAGGCCGAGGTAATTGCTCGATATGCTTTTTAGCTGATTACCGCTTTCGGCCCGGGTCCGTTCTGCGGCCCGATAGGGTTCCGGTCGAGAGCACAGTGCGTACGGAAACCACATCGGCCCGAAAATGTCAAGTTGGCATCCTGCATGGCGAAACTTACTCATCATTTTCAAATTTACAGAAACAATTTCATTTTTGTAAAGTATTTTTTTCTAATCCAGTTGATCTTTTTTGCAAAAAATAAAAATACCCTTTTGTAGAGCTTGAAGTGTAGAATTTGAATATAGAATTTTTATAATATTTTGATTAGTTTTGATATCTTTTATTTTTAAAATAATGCAAGTAGGTTTTAAAAATAAAAAAAGAGGCTGATTTAATATTAAAAAAATGATAGTAAAGTTTATTAAAATGTTTTAAATATTATATGAGGCATAAGAGGAGAGAGTCTACTTCAAAAGGGTATATTTTGTTTTTTGAAAATGATTAAAAAAATTGAAAATAGTCGACGACCCGTGAAAACTGTCAAATTCTTACATGTTTGACTTTTAAAATGTTATTCTGAGAAAAATATACATCAAAATGTGATTTTTTTTTTTTTTTTCCATGCACAAGATATTGAAATTACCTATTTGGAAAAAAAAAGGGAGAAATGAGAAGTTTCATTTTATTTCTTGACGGCCCGTGAAGTCACTCTTTTATGAAATTTTCAGCATTCCAAAATTTCTCCTTAAATTGATATAAACATAATAAAAACAATTTTTTTTTTAAATTTTAAAAATTATAGGAATAAACTACACCAAAAGTTCTACATTTTATTAGTTTACACCATTTTGAAATTCAAAACATAAAGACCACTTTTATGTGGTCGAAGTTTAAATTTTTTTTTGCTGTTGGCCGATTCCTTTATAAAGTGTGACATAGGTTTGTGCTTTTACCCAAATATTAAAATTCATTTGCATGAATATGCCCTTCACCTAATGAGATACTTTGAACACAAATTTGGAAAACATGTTAGGTTTAGATATTTTCTCTACAACTTGATTATCAAACATCACAGCCAATAAACTCTCTATTTTTGTTAGAGTGGATCTCGAGGATAGAATCCCCAAGTTATTGACTGTTTTATGGAAACAACTTCAAGCTGCTCCCAACAACCAACTAGTTGAGCAGTTGAAGCGATTTGGCACATTGTTGCATGGGACTCACTCTTTTTGGAGCTCTTGTCAGGCCCAACTAACCGCTATAATTGAACAACTTAGCATACCAACCCTTTTTTTCACTTTGAGTTATGCAGACACAAAATGGGTTGACCTACATAATGTTTTCTCTTATGCTTCTTATTTAGCAATGGAGCATTCAACAAAAACACTAATAGATAGTGTTATTTAGAACCCACATATAACATCTTTATATTTTCATCATAGATTCTCAATTTTCTATGAGGAGGTGATCAAAAAGATTTTGCATGCAAAAGATTATTAGTATAGATATGAATGGTAGCATCATGGATCTGCACATGTGCATGGTTTTCAATGGCTTCCAGAAGCTCTTGACATGAATACTCTTGATTCGTAAAATGACCATGATGTGACCATAGCAAGGCACTTTTTTGATAGATACATTTCAGCTTGGAATCCACATTTCCCTACACAAATATTGCTTAGAATGTATCATTGCTCTGCTTACTTACTATGAGCCAGATCCTAACCAATGATCCAATCATAGATTATGAAGAGTTGCTAAACACAATTCAAAGGCACACAAAATGCTTTGAATAAACTTGTTTAAGAAGAAAAGGAGAGCAATTTTATTGTCGGTATAAAGCACAATGGTAGCAACAACTTACCTCTACATTGACATTTGATGTTGATTCTGACAAATCCTACAAACTAGAAATAAATGATGATTGCCTAAATATGTACATCCTAGCTATGCTTGCAATTTGGCGTGCTAATGTTGACTGCCAACTAGTTGTTTCTAGGAATTTTTTTTTGAATTATATTTCTAAATATGTAGCTAAATCTGAGGAAAAATAAGAAAATTATCTAGATATGTTGAAAAGAGTTGCAAATACAAATATAGTTGAGGATAGAGTACTTGTTGCATATAAAAAATTCATGATTAATATGCTTGTTGAATGTGACATCTCTGTATAGGAGATGTGCCACATGTTACATAAATTTCTTCTTACTTCAAGCCAACAATACATTCGCTTGAATGTTGAAAAAAGACATGGTTTCATATAAAAAAAGATGATTCTAATGAAGAGCTACCAACTAACTATATCCAATGCTATATGTAAAGGCCTCGAGAGTTAGCTGCTTTATCCCTAATTGACTTGGTCCACCTATATACACACTCACAACAATGTAAAAAGGTTAAATGGAAACAAAAGCACCAACTTGTAGTTGTCCTTGTTTACCCATTATTCAAGACTACCCCTATTAAAGATACAAAGAAATTTGAGACATTTTGTTGGACTGAACTTATGTTATACAAACCTTTCCAGAACATACAAATAGATATAGGTCTTCTGAGAGAAGAGATAATAGAAAATTGGAAATTTTTAAAATTGGTTGGTTATCATCCTTAGCATGTTAATAGACTTCTAGTTACATCCACAATTGAAGAATAGGATGATAGTGATACTGATGATTTGAACAATCATCCATCTATGGATGAATATGAATGGGAAGTTTTCTCTCAGCTTGGGGCTACTACTAACTTTAGTATAAATTAGCTTCAACTATTGGGTAGGAGAGATTTTGATATGAACCATCCATGTAATGTGAACCATGTTCCTGAAGAATTGCATAATGTTTCTTTGTATTTCATCTCATGAATGAAGGAAAAACATGAGCAAGCTATGGATCATGTTTTTCGTGTAGATATGTTAGCCCATCTACTTTCACCAAAACAACATTTGGCCCTTCAAATAATCCAAACCCATTGTATGTATCCTT
>VDFB02127107.1:0-24869 GCA_007258455.2 Sequoia sempervirens | reverse complement strand
AACTTTTGCTTAAGAGAGAAATATATGCTGCGCCTACCTTGCCCTCAATATTGCTCTTTTTCGTATTTGTTCATGTGTCTTCACTATTGCAATTGATTGTTATGCCACATAGGGTTTCGAAAGATTGTAATGCTGAATTCTTTCCATAGTCTAGATATATCTGTTTGAGCATCTTTATCATTGAAATCAATTGTTATGCCACATAGGGTTCCAAGAGATTGAGGTGATAAGGCTGTTTTGTGTTAATTTACCATTGTGATTGATCGTTATGCCACATAGGGTTTCGAAAGGTTGCAGCGATAAATCTGTTTCGTGAATCTTCATCAATATAATCAAAGGTTATGCCACATAGGGTTTCGTGAGATTATAAAGATAAAGGCTGTTTTGTGAAGACTTTGCTGTTTCAATCAAGTGTTATGCCACATAGGGTTCCATAAAGTTGTCTTGGTAAAAGTCTTAAATCTGTTGTGCCCAATAAGCTGGTTTAGATTGAGATGATAGTTGTGCCACCTTGCCCTCAAGTAGAGAATCTAAACCCGTTTATCGTCAGTTAGTCAAAACCTTGCTCCGTTTCCTCTTGCTCTGTTTTCCTGAGGAGATTGGATAGATATAAGTTGTAGTTTAGTTGATTTGCAAAACCAGAGAAAACTCAGCTGCAACGTAAAAGTTCTTTCAAGAAAGCCTTGTACCTCTAGCAGCTGAAACAAAAAGACAGGACATAGTTTTAGCTTAATTTTCCTTTGCAAGTATATTTGTCAAAGCACGAGGGAGCTTCCCCTCCATAATTTGAAGAGCACTCATTGCGTAGTGTACATAGGCTGTTCATAACAACTACTACTCCAGAGGTGTTAGTTGTTACGCCAACAGTTCTTTCTGGCGCCCACCGTGGGGCACGAGGCCTTGAAATAACTTCATTTATACATCACGTTTATGACTATCTGGCGTCCTACTGCTCCAGTTCAACAAAGTCCGCCTGTTATTCAGCCAAATTTAGTATTCATCGAAGCAGAACAGTCAGATATCATCAGTAGCTTGCGCACATTCATTTTTGAGAATCATACATCTACCACTCAGTGGAGAAACGCGGCTACAACTCTGGATAAAGAAGAAGAAAAAGCAGATCTTGCAGCAGGTAGACCAGTTTTGCCACCTCCCGCGTGGAATTAAGCATCCTGGCGTACCAAGTTTACATTAGAAGAAGGAGAAGGAATCCTCCTATACAGCCAGATCCTATTTTTGAAGAAGCTCCTGATCAGTTTACTGAATCAGAAATCTTAGAAGAAGAATCTCCCACTCCAATTGCAGAGATGGGTGATCGTATTAATAACAACAACAATGGTGATGATCACAACGGTCGTAATGCAAGAAACGCAAGACGTCCAGCCCCTTTACCTTGGGGTGACAATATTGGACCGTTGGCTTTACCAGGACATCATGAATTGCCCAAGGGATCACGCAAGTTTTTCCCGAGATTTCATGGCGATGGTTCAAAACATCCAGATGAACATTTATCAGCATTCACAGCGGCTTGTTCCGTTTTGCATGTTGCGCATGAGGATATCGCCGTTCGTCTTTTCGTGGAGACTCTTGAGAACAACGCAGCAGATTGGTTCAATAATCTTGAGCCAGGAATTATCACTAGTTGGGCTGTCATGAGCGAGAAGTTTTTGGCAAGATTCAAGCCTGCCGAAGACAATCACAGATTATTTGCTCAACTCTCAAATTCGAAGATGGAAAAGCATGAACCGATGAGAGAATTCGTGGCAAGGTTTAATCGCCTTGTTACACGTCTTTCTCACACTTTGAATCCATCTGATGAGATTTTGATGAGTTCTTTCATCAACGCATTGCCGTCAGAAATTGCCTTTTTCCTGAAAATAAGCGAAGAAGATGATCTAACACACCTTCAGGAGGAAGCAATCAAGCTTGAAGATACCATGATTACAACCGGCAAGATGAAAGATGATTCGATCAGGCCGCTCGTGCAAGCGTCGGCCGATCCATTGCTACAGAAGGTAGCAAACGAGGTGACGATATTAAAGCGGCAGTCACCACCTCAAGGGCAACCAGCCTTGCCCCCACCTCCTTTTCAATCACAACCAGCATATCAGCCGAGAAGGAATAACTTTCAGCCGTATAGTAATTTCAAGTCAAAGTTTCCGCAAGGAGAACCAAGACAAAACAATGAAGCTGAAAAGGCTACGGTCTTTTGCACATTCCATGATTCAGCAGAGCATACCGGGACTACATGTCCGGAAAATCAAAGAATGAATCAGCTCATGGGATTTGCTGATTCCGCTCCTAGTTCAGACTTCATTCCTTCCAGTTCAAATGTCGTCTCTTCACAGACAGACGAGTTTGATGGCGACTCCGCAACGGGATATTTTGATAGAGAACCCGTTATTGAAGAAGAAGAAGAATCCCGTCGCTTTTCTCTTGCAGTGAATCACGAGAATATTACCTCACCTGTGTTCACACGTGCTCAACATTTTAAAGCACAGAAGGAGGAAGAGGAAAAGCGGAATTTGAATACAAAAGCGAAGGAAGTAGCTTCTACTTCCAATCAAAAACCTTCACAAGAGAATATCTTGCCAGCAGCTTTAGATACGTCTTCAGCAAGCTTCGACATTGTTTCTTCCATGATGAAGACGAAGGTGCAGATATCTCAGTTGGAGTATTTACAAGATCATCCAGAGCAGTTGGATAGGATCTTGAACGTTCTTAAGAAGAAGAATGTCGTTCAACCGACATTGTTACAATCCTCAGTTCCTGCAGAAGAGAAGCCGAGGCCATTTTATATATCTTTATATATAGGAGGTTTCAAGCTGAGCAATTGCATAATTGACAGTGGAGCTTCGGACAACGTAATGCCCTTACAAATTATGAATGCGTTGGGACTTTCGTGCACCCCGACTCAGGAAAAGTGTTATTCACTTGAGTCCAAGCCGGTGCCGTTAGTTGGTCAACTCAAAGATGCGCAAGTGAGGCTAGCGTCGTGTCCAGAGAAGAAAATTATGATGACTATCCTTGTAGCTGATATTCCTACCAGTTACGGGATGTTACTTAGCAGGAGTTTTTGCAAGGATCTCAGAGGAGAAATACAAATGGATTGGTCGTTCGCGACAATTCCATTGAAGAAAGGTACTTTCAAGTTAGAGCCGGAAACCAAATCAAAGTTTACAGTGGTAAAGTCCCAGGACCCACATGCTCAAGTGTTATATCAAGACACGGGTCCAGGCACATATGCTATGGTGTCTGAAGTGACAGATGATTGTCAGAATTTTGCACTTTCCACCGAATTACTAGATGAAGAATCGAAAGTATGGACGATGCAGTTTGATGGCAGTTGTTCAACTTCAGGTTCCGGAGCGGGAGTAGTGATTATCTCTCCCGAAGGTCGTTTATATCCTTTTGCATATAGGTTGCAATTTGATTGCACTAATAATACTGCAGAATATGAGGCGCTCTTATTAGGTCTCAAAAACGCAAAGGATATGGGGATCAAGCTGCTTCAAGTTGAAGGAGATGCAGAGCTGATCGTAAAGCAGGTCAGAGATCAATTTCACGTAAGAAAGAATCGTCTCCAAAACTATAGGCAGAGAGTATGGAATGCAATCGAATGGTTCGATGCATTTAATATTAAATACATTTCAAGAATGAACAATAGCAAAGCTGATGCGCTTGCAGTTTCAGCCGCTCTTTTTATGCCTAATTCTGATTTTCGTCAGAATTCATTTGCTATTGAGTTAATCTACAGACCAGCTGTCCCTGATAATTCAGACAACTGGCAAGTCTTCAGTGATGATGAAGATATCAAAGAATTTCTCGTCATGGGAGACAACTACAAAGAATTGTTCTTTGAAGGGAGTTCAATTCCTCACAAAGAGTCAATTACTGAAGAATCTGAGGTTATAGAATCTGGAATCATACAATTGAAGGGAAATCAGATTCCTAAAGGTTTTGTATCCTTAGAGGATATTTTTGACAGGCATGATCGTTACATCCAAGATCAGAAAAGGTTAGGGGTGAATACTTCATCAGAATACAGTCAAGTCAACATAGGTACTGAAGACAAGCCTCGGCTTGTGAACTTGGGCAAGTGTTGTACTCCGGACGAGACTGAGAGGTTTATCGCCTTGTTTAAGCAATACAAGGATGTTTTTGCCTGGTCATATGAAGATTTGAAGGTCTTCACACCCATTGAATTGTCTCATACAATTCCGCTGAAGTCTGAAGTGAAGCCTTTTAGGCAGAAACAAAGACATTATAATCCGCGAATTCAAGACACTATCTACGCGGAAATTCAGAAGATGGTGGATTCCAGAATAATTTTTCCTATTCATCACTCCACCTGGGTGTCAAATATCGTTCCTGTGCGCAAGAAGAATGGAGAAATCAGAATTTGCGTTGATTTCAGGAACTTGAATCAATCGTCCTTAAAGGACAATTATCCCTTACCGATCATGGAGCATACATTGCAGACAGTTACCGGATCGGAAATGCTATCACTTCTTGATGGTTTTTCTGGTTACAATCAGATTGCAGTGGCTGAGGAGGATCAGATCAAGACAGCTTTCACCACGCCGTGGGGAACGTTTGCTTATGAGAGGATGCCTTTCGGCCTTATCAACGCCGGTGCTACTTTTCAAAGAGCCATGGATCTAGCGTTTGGGGATCTTAGGAATAAGATCATAGTCGTCTATCTTGATGACTTAACCGTTTTTTCAAATAAACGGAGTGATCACTTTTCACACCTTGTGAAAGTGTTCGAGAGATGTAGGTATCATAAAATATCTTTGAATCCAAAGAAGACAATCTTTGCGGTAACGGAGGGCAAGTTACTTGGTCATATCGTTTCCAAAGAAGGTACCAGAATAGATCCAAATCGGGTGGATTCAATCAGAAACCTATCTCTCCCTACAAGCAAAACGCAGGTGCACTCATTTTTCGGTAAAGTTAACTTTATCCGAAGATTTGTACCTGATTTCTCAGAGCTGACAAAGGAGATATCAGCAATGATGAAGAAGACGTCTACATTCGTGTGGACGGATGAAGGCAAGCAGGCCTTTACCAAGATTAAAGAAGCTATTGCTAATGCACCAGTGTTAGTTCGACCTAACTTTCAGAAGGATTTCATTCTTTATTGTTATGCGTCGGAACATTCACTATCTGCCATTTTGACACAGCAACTCAGCGAGGAGGGTGAATCTCCTATTGCTTTTATGACTGCTAATTTTAAAGATGCTGAGATGCGTTATTCCCAGATCGAGAAGAACGCTTATGCTGTTGTCAGAGCTGTCAAAAATTTCAGATTTTATCTTTTGAATTCACATACTACGGTGTATGTCACCGATCCAGCAGTAAAAAGTGTGCTTACTCAGCAGGAGATGGGCACGAAAAGAGGGAATTGGATCGCGAGAGTTCAAGAATATGATCTGGAGATCAAACCAACCAAGCTTGTTCGCGGGCAAGGTCTTTGCAGATTATTGGCGGAAGATGGAGATCGCAAGTTCAAAAGCAATGGTGGAATTAGTTCAGATCGAGAAATTGAAGAAGACCTTCCTTTGGTCTTGTTAGTTAATTCTGCAGAAGAATGGTACACACCTCTTTGGTATTATTCAACATATGGAGAATGTCCACGTCACATGGACAAACAGCAGAAAAGAACACTGAAATTGAAAGCACAGAATTTCGTGCTAGTTAATAACGTTCTGTACAAGCGTGGCCTTGACGGAACTTTCCTATTATGTGTCGGAAAAGATCAGCAGCGAAGGTTGTTAGAGGCTTTCCATAATCAAGCGTGCGGAGGACACTTTTCATCGAGAGTCACTGCATTTAAGATTCTACGAGCACAGTTTTATTGGCCGACTATGTTTCGTGACGCATATGATTGGGTGTACAAATGTCAGTTATGTCAGCAGTTTGCTGGTAAAGTGAAATTGGCATCTTTTCCTCTCAGGCCAGTTATCATTGATGCTCCATTTCAGCAATGGGGTATTGATTTTGTAGGTCCCGTCAACCCAAGTTCCAGCAAGGGGCATGTTTTTGTCCTTACAGCGACAGATTATTTTACAAAATGGGTTGAGGCAATTCCTACTAAACGAGCTACGTCTGAAGTGGTTTGCAGTTTTCTCAAGGAAAATATTATTTCCCGCTTCGGAGTTCCTCGGAAAATTGTGACTGACAATGCTACTTGCTTCTCATCAGAGGAGATTCTAAGTTTTTGTTTTGATCACGGCATTATGTTGTCTCATTCATCAGATTATTACCCGCAGGGTAATGGACAAGCCGAATCATCCAATAAAAATATTGTCACAATTATACGCAAGTTAGTTGAGTCAAATCAACGGGCTTGGCATACCAAGTTATACGACGCTCTTTGGGCTGATCGTATAACTCCAAAAAGAGCTATTGGCACCTCGCCTTTTATACTTTTATATGGTACAGAAGCCATTCTACCTATTACATTGGAGCTGTCTGCTTTACAGTTGGCGTCTGCAGTGGAAGATGAAGAATTCAAAGATCCTATTCAAAAGAGGATCTTGCTCCTGATGAAACTTCAAGAGGAAAGGACGGAGGTTGTCGATAAGATCACTCAACACCAAGAAAGAGTGAAGAAAATTTTTGATAAGAAAGCTCGTCATCGAGACTTTCAAATCGGAGATCAAGTCCTTTTGTGGGACAAGAGGCATGAGCCAAAAGGAATGCATGGTAAATTTGATTCCTTATGGTTAGGGCCCTTCCAGATTCACGAATCAGTTGGAGAGAACACTTATATTCTTTCACATCAGGATGGAAGGCTCTTCCCGCTTCCTTATAGCGGGCAATATCTTAAGCACTTCAACCCTCCGGGGGAGGAGTAATATTGTAAATATTTTGTAAGTAATTTTTACGCTTTATCGTAATGTCGTATTGTATTTCCCCGTTTTGTGACGTTTTGTCGTGTTTTAGGTGATTTAGGTAGTCTTGTTTTAGGTGATTTTTAGGTTAGGTTTTTAGGAAACTCCAAAGTTTTTAGGTGATTAGGGAAAAGTCCCGACTCCAATGCCCAAATTATAAGTCACTGGTCTACTTAACACTGAGATTTTTAGGTTCTCCTATGCCGTAGGTATCCGACATGGTCACCAGACGGAGCCTAATGTTGTACCCAAACCAAATTTTTTTGCTTCATCAAGGCATTTTGCATTTAAAAGTATAAATCTTGCTAAAATGATGTAAAACGTAGTTTTGGGCAATATCAAGCGTGGAGTTTTTGTCAATAGTTTGTCAGTCAAAGTCAGTTATATTGGTCAAAACCTGAAGCAGAGACTCAAAATGTAGATTTTCACGATGGAGGAGTATTGCAGACGACATTTCATATTGCAGACGGTCATTTTTATGATCGAAACAGAGTTTTTAAAGATCAAATCATGGAGATTTCTCAAAGGAAAAGCCCAAAAGCGCAAGTATAGCTCAGGGGCGCCCAACTTATTGAAGGTCAAGATTCTGGTTAAAATGTTCAAGCATCCAGTCAATCTCTTCAGAATCAGCCTGGCTATCCGTCGAGCTATCCAGCGAGGCATTCCGAGACTCACAGCTCCAGTTATTCACAACAGAAGTTAAAATCCCTAAATTTTAGGAGATGGAAATTTTGCTCTTTTCAGGCAACAGCGCGCCTCTAGCCTGAGGGCGCCCATTTCAAGGCAGGGGTAAAACTCGTCAGTTTCAATGCCGAATGCAGTCAATTGGTTGCCAGCTAGTCTGCTTATCCAACGAGATATCAAGCACAGTCATCCGATTCTCAGAGTTCAGGCGACAGTCGTCCAAAGATCAGCTTAAAATGGAGTTTTCATGTTTCTAAGCTTCTCCGTTTATGCCCAGTGCAAGTACAAGCCAGGGGCGCTGGCTTAAAGGACCCTTCAGATGGCAATATTTGCAGATAGAGTCTTCACAACATTAGTAGTATTCTTGCCTAGCTCCGCGATGCATCATTCAGCTTGTCGATCCGACGTTCCTGGTGGTCGTGGCGGAGATTCTACCAAGCACGTAATTTTACGGGCGGAACCAACAAATGGTTTTCAATGTATTTTCATGGTCTTAAGGCGCCTAGCCTTTAGGCTGATCAGATGAGCCCGTTCGCGTTCGAAGTCTTCACGACTATTGAGCGTAATCAATTTATCTTTCCAACGAGCATAGCCGTCAGCCTTCAGCATTTGGCAGTCGCTCGTGCGTGCGAGGTCTTTGGTGTAATATTACAAAGTGAAGATGTCCGAAAACGTCTAGAAAATGGCTAAGTCTGGGAGCGGTAAACATAAATAAAATACGCACTGGAGTTTTTGAGGTCTTAGAAGCAGTTTTCTTGCCTCGTCACCTCCAGTGACTTCTCTTAAGGGCCCTCCTGGTTGTCCGTTAAAACAGATAATGCCTGAATCGGGTCATCCCAGCTCCAGATATCAACTGTCAAAGTAGGGTGTTTTGATGACGTTTGACTTTCGTCAAAATGACACCAGTGCAAACCATGAGCCGGGCTTTTCTTTTGAGGTCTCTTAACACGCCTTTTAGCCGCCAGCGGCCATTGATTTATCATCTCCAAATATGCTGAGCTTCGCCTCAGACAAATAGGGTTCACCGTTTCGCCGCCACTGCTTGAAGTATCGTAGGCGCTTAGGGAAATGGCCAAGTCCGGAACTCAGAAGCACTTAACGCCTCTTAATTTTCAAGGGGTTAAACGATGGATTTTGGTAGCTGTGCCCCCGCCAGACATTTCTTCCTGTTCAAGAGGCTTTCCCATGATTATCTCGTGATCGGGCCTCAAGATCACCCTACCATCCGGAAATCGCGGTCGGTTACTGGCCGCGACAATGCTGTCAGCTATTAAATAGGGAGTTAGTAAAAAATGAAGTATCTTGAGCAAAAGGACGCCTATGTGCTCAAGAGATGACTTTTCGAAGTCGTTGAAGCATGACGATGAATCTCAGAGCTTCAACCAGTTGGTCAACTGAAGTTCAGAATGTGTCTATTTTTAGATGGTGTTTCTATTTTTGGCGCCATTGCATGATAATAATTATTTTATTATTATTTTCAAATTTGAACTTCAGATAGTGGCAGTCGAACTAAAGAGCAACCAATCAGAGGCTTTCTATTCTGGTTAGGGTTTATGAATTCTTGCAGTTGCTAAGTGGTGCGAATTTATTATTATTTATATGTGGCGCCTTCTTCATTATTCTTCACAAGCTTTCAAAGAGAGTTCGAGTTTTTAAGAGAGCAATCAATCTTGAGTGAATTCGTATTTTTCTAAGGCAAATTCATCTTCATAGGAAAAATCGAATTTTATTGTTCAAAGAAAATTCAAAGTAAATTCGTATTTCTTCAGAGGTGAAGGGCGCACTTCCAAGGCAATTCGCAAATCTTTCTTTTCAAAGGCGTATTCCAAATTCTCAAAGGCGTCTCAAATTTCAATACAATTCGCAAATTCCTCAAAGATTTTAAGGCGGATTTTATTACAAAAGGCGAATCCTCAAATTCAAATCAAAACCAAATTCGTATTTTCTTCAAGGAAATTCGAATTTCTTTCATTTAAAAGGCGCAAATTTCAAGAGGAGCAATTCGTGGTTTTTCCAAACAAGGCGAATTTTTCCAATTCAGAGGCAGAATCTTCATCAACTTTCAAAGGCGATTTCATTTAATCAATCTTTTGCAGATTCAAGTTCACAAATATCAGTTATTCAAAGAAATCTTGGGCGATTTTCACAGAAGAAGACATCAAAAAACGTCTTTTGCATCCTTCAAATCATAGATTTCTCATAATATACATCAGGTATTGTTCCTCGAACATGAATTTGGCAAGTCTCAAGATCCGATCATTTCCATATAATTTCCTCGAAAGGAAATTAGCGCTTGATTTTTCAATAATTTTAGCTGTACTCGCTCTCGACTAATTTTCAAGTGAAAATCTGTACAATCGAAAGTAGAAGTTGAATTTTCGCGAATCAATTCTGGTTGTCTTAGAACTTTTTCTCGACAAAACCCATCTCTCGATTTTTCGGGCTGAAAATAATTCTTCAAAGTTATTATTTTTAACTCGCAGCTATTTCTTAGATTCCGTGAAATCTTGTCGAATATAGCCAAGATCAAGGCCAACAGCAAGTTTTTCAATGCGCTCACTCACCGAATAGACCAAAACCGCCCTATCTGGCGATTTCCGCAGATTGTTGAGACAGATTCACAAAGTATTGCCGTGAGGCGATTTGTGACCCAGCTTAAAAATCGAGGTTCCAATCATTCTTAATATTGAGCGCCCGTTTACTAGAGTCGCCTACGTACCTATCTCCTGCGGTAATCGTATTGAATTCTGATATGTCTTGCATTAAGCATTACAATTCTACTCCTCGTGAGATAGTGTCAGTTGACGGACGGGTCATTTGCAGTCTCAAACCTGTGGACATCGAGAGGAGTTTTGGCATTCCTCAACACCAGAACAGTTTGGTGATTTCTATGGAGCAGTGTGCACAAGCATTTGATGCTGATGTGGACAAATGTCAGAAGAAAATGGCAGAAAGATGGTTAAAACAAGCAAAGAACAGATTGCCAAACAATGTGGGTCGCGATGAATACAAGGATGAGTATGCGATTCTAATCACACTCCTGAATCGTGTCTCAGGTCAAGAACATGCAAATGTTTTCCAGCCTTGGATGTATTACATTATTGGTCGCATCATTTCGGGCAGAGCATTATGACTGGGCATCCTTCATCAGTGACATTCTCCACAGGCAAATCACCGGTTTCTTAGTTGCTCATGAGTTTCACATGTGTTCATATCTCGTATACTTGATCGCTTATCAGGGTCAGTTCCGAGGACTTAACACCGTGGGCATCCTCAGTGTTCAGAAGGTTTATCAGTATTATGATCAGCTTGAGTTCACCAAAGCTGAACGTCATTTCAAGAGTGTTCACGAGGCTTTTCTAACTTATACAGTAAGGAACTTGGACCGGGAATTGCATGTTCGTATCTCGGCAGTTGCTAGGGCAGCGATGGATGGATGGGCGGATTGGTTTATTCACTCCCAACATACACCTACATCCGAAGCTTACGCTTCATTGTGAAATCCAGCTATAGTTACTAATGCTATCCTTCTGATAAGACAATCTTCAGAATTCCTTAAGACAGATGCATGATGTTCATCGTTCTCACGCTTCGGGCAGTAATGCACTATCACTCAACTTTCCTTTTCATTGGAATGTATTGCGCAAGTCGGCAATTGATAGTAAGATCAGCAGACAAGAACTTATAAATATCATCTTGGGCATCTTGTCGAAGATCGCCTATGACCTTTTCGTGTCATTATACGTACCGCACTTCTTGCCGGAGGTACATATCAATGCAGCCTTCTATGGAGGATTATCGCGCCGCGCGATGACTTCGAGGTTCAGCAGACGCAGCTACGGCCGTGCTTCTCTCACGATTGCTGTTTCTTGTCGAAGATGGGAGGTTTATCGATGATGAGGGAGAGGTTCTTCCTCGGCCAGAGAGCAAGTCGACACACAAACCGCTAAGCCAAGAGTAGATTGGTACCAAAGAGAACGGTCAAGGAGAGGTCTATAGAGTTATCCGGTAATCGTAAGATACTTTTACCTCGACAAAGAAGAAGACAAGAAGCATGCCCGTGAAGCAGAGTCAGCCAAGTGGTGAATCCTTCGCCACCTTCTTTGTCAAGACCTAAACAAAAGAGTAATCCTCCTAAGAAAGTAATAAGTGCTAAACAATGCAAAGGGCAAGGCGCTTTGCCACCGCTTCAATACTTCACACAGAGCCCGGTGATGTACCGCTATCACAGAGCCGCCAGATCGCCTCAGAGCTCCGCCAAGCATTCGAGGTTCAGCCTCAAGTTCTTATACCGGTTTCAGAGCCTTCACCAGTCCCAATTCACATCGAATTGGATTTAGACTCTCCACCTCGCAGTGGGTCTTCTACACCCTCACTCTCATCAGTACCTCCTGTCGCTAGTACAGACCCTTCTAGTAGCATTAGCAGAGATTCATCTTGGATCGAGACTCAGCTAGGAAGGAAGAGGAGGCAGCCATCTTATGTTCTCAATCATTCTGATTTCGATGACATTTATCAAGATGCGCCAGATAAGAGGGTTAAGAACATGGTTCACGTGGAAAGAAACACTGATATGGAGATTGTCATTGAGACCGCCGTACCTCCACAGGGGAAGAACTTGGCTGAATTAGAATCTCAGGATTTTGAAGTTATCACAGTCAACCTTGGTCGCAGCACACGCCAGACTCAGGTTGATCTTCTTCAAGTTGCTACAGACAGTGCCAGGGACAGAATACTAAAGGATGGAGAAGACAAAGCAGCTCTCAAGGCTGAAATCAGACAGCTTCGTCAGTACATTTCTACCCTTGTGCACAGACCAGAAGCCGTCAACACACTCCCACCGATGCTTGAGCCACCAGTAGAGCAAAGTCAGCTCAATCACTTAGTTGCATATGGCAAGCGCTTTGAGGAATGGGAGGAAGATTTCACATAGAGGCCGTACCACGCTTACAGAGTTATATCGGGCTTGGTACAATGCACGAGAGCTCCGTGATCCGCCTTCTTATGAGGAACGGGATATGGCTATTAACAAACCCAGGGATGAAATTTTGATTGCTCACCTGAGTTTGGCTTATGACACAGTCACAGATGCAGAAGACAGAGAGGCTATCTACTCTTGGAAGACACAGTTGGTTTTCAGAGCAAAGATAGAGGACAGCTTGGCATCAGAGTTGGCTGAGAGTAGAGAGCACGTCACTAGTGCACTCCAGTTCGTGAGGACTCTTGTGTCTCGCTTACCGTGCCGTTATCAGATCGAGGGTGGTGCCTACGTGGAGCTTACCGATGTTCAGTCAGAGCTTCAGGCACTCATTCATATCATTTTCAGTGGGGAGACAGATGGCTGTAAGGTTACTCAACTTACAGTCATGTCAGCATTATTCGATGAAGCAACGAGAAGCAGAAGGGAACTTCAGTCTCAGATCACAGCTGGTGAGGACATGCTGCATCGACATAGCATCCTTCGTCAGAGTCTCGTAGCTCCAGATGGTGATACAGTTAACAATCTCATTGAGGGGTTGGTTGCTCGAGATCACACTTAGTAAACTTCAGTTCCCACTTCTCAGGATAGACATTACTCACACGAGTTGAACTGGGTGTTACCCTTTCCAGTTAACTCGAAGTTGTCATCACATGCATATCTATTCTGAGACTCGCCTTTCACACTTGGGGTTTCTTTTAGGGTTTTACGTTAACTGATGGTAGTCTTCCAGTTAACTTGCTTTCACTAAGGACGTGCATGCTCGCACAATTGTCCATTTTTAGATTAGATGTTTCGGTTAACTGATGGTAGTTTTCCAGTTAACTGTATAGTTTACTTAATTAGGGTTTGGCGCATTGCTTGCATGCATTGCAGGAACTATAGATGACTCAAGGTGATTTTAGGGTTCCCTACACCTTGATGTATATAAATAAGAGCTTTTGCTCATTTGTAAATAACTTTTGCTTAAGAGAGAAATATATGCTGCGCCTACCTTGCCCTCAATATTGCTCTTTTTCGTATTTGTTCATGTGTCTTCACTATTGCAATTGATTGTTATGCCACATAGGGTTTCGAAAGATTGTAATGCTGAATTCTTTCCATAGTCTAGATATATCTGTTTGAGCATCTTTATCATTGAAATCAATTGTTATGCCACATAGGGTTCCAAGAGATTGAGGTGATAAGGCTGTTTTGTGTTAATTTACCATTGTGATTGATCGTTATGCCACATAGGGTTTCGAAAGGTTGCAGCGATAAATCTGTTTCGTGAATCTTCATCAATATAATCAAAGGTTATGCCACATAGGGTTTCGTGAGATTATAAAGATAAAGGCTGTTTTGTGAAGACTTTGCTGTTTCAATCGAGTGTTATGCCACATAGGGTTCCATAAAGTTGTCTTGGTAAAAGTCTTAAATCTGTTGTGCCCAATAAGCTGGTTTAGATTGAGATGATAGTTGTGCCACCTTGCCCTCAAGTAGAGAATCTAAACCCGTTTATCGTCAGTTAGTCAAAACCTTGCTCCGTTTCCTCTTGCTCTGTTTTCCTGAGGAGATTGGATAGATATAAGTTGTAGTTTAGTTGATTTGCAAAACCAGAGAAAACTCAGCTGCAACGTAAAAGTTCTTTCAAGAAAGCCTTGTACCTCTAGCAGCTGAAACAAAAAGACAGGACATAGTTTTAGCTTAATTTTCCTTTGCAAGTATATTTGTCAAAGCACGAGGGAGCTTCCCCTCCATAATTTGAAGAGCACTCATTGCGTAGTGTACATAGGCTGTTCATAACAACTACTACTCCAGAGGTGTTAGTTGTTACGCCAACAATACGGATGCCGTTCTAGGCATTCAATGGCTGCGTTCACTTGGAGAGATCTCCTTAAATCTGCAAACTATGGAGCTCAAGTTTCATTCTGATGGGAAGAGGGTAGTACTAAGAGGAATGTCCAATGGGGGTCCTCGAGTTGTGTCATTCAAGAGAATGGCAAGGTTGGTTCGTCATGATCAAGTTGAGTGGGCTGCAGAGTGTATGATTCTTCCTGCTAGTCCGGTTGATACTAAGAGAGACTATCCTCTTGATGTTCAGTTTTTACTCACAGAGAAGAGCAAGGTATTTGCTGATCTACCTCCTGGACCACCACTTGAGCGGGGTTCGGAGCATATCATAGAGCTCAAGGAGGGAGCTAAACCCGTTATTACAACTCCCTATCGGTATCCTAAGAAGCAGAAGGATGAGATCGAGAAAAACATTCAGGAACTCTTGGAGATGGGTTTCATTCGTCCAAGCAAGAGCCCTTTCGCATCTGCAGTGGTTCTTGTGAAGAAGGATGGTACCATGCGCATGTGTGTGGACTATCGTGCTTTGAATCAAAGCACCATCAAAAACCGATACTCCATTCCAAGGATAGATGAGCTCATTGATGAGCTATATGGTGCCAAGTTCTTCTCGAAGATCGATTTGAGATCGAGTTACCACCAGATTCGAATGAGAGGATATGATGTTGAGAAGACAGCTTTCAGATGTCATTATGGCCATTTCGAGTTTCTAGTCATGCCATTTGGGCTGACTAATGCTCCTGCTACCTTCCAGTCTTGTATGAATAGATTTTTTCAAAAGCAGTTAAGGAGGTTTGTGTTGATATTCTTCGATGACATTTTGATTTACAGCAAGACTTGGGAAGAACATCTCAAGCACTTGGAGGAAGTGCTTAGCATCTTAGAATCTGAGAGCCTGTTTGCCAAGGAGTCCAAATGTGAATTTGGAATGAAGGAGTTACTTTACCTGGGCCACATAATTAGTGCTGAGGGAGTAAAGGTTGATCCTGAAAAGATCAAAGCAGTTGTTGATTGGCCACCTCCTGAGAACTTGACTCAGTTGAAAGGGTTTTTGGGTCTGTGTGGATTTTATCGTAGATTTGTGAAAGGCTACTCACAGAATGCTGTTCCTCTTACTGATCTCACGAAAAAGGGAGCCTTTTGTTGGTCAGAGAAAGCTCAAATTACTTTTGATAAGTTTAAGAGGATCATGAGCTCTTGTCCGGTTTTGGCTATTCCGGATTTCTCCAAGCCTTTCGAGCTACAGTGTGATGCATCCGGTGAAGGAGTTGGGGCTGTTTTGATGCAAAACAAACATCCAATAGTGTTCGAGAGTAGGAAGCTAAGAGGTGTGGAAAGAACCTACTCCATTTATGACAAGGAAATGCTTGCCATTATGCATGCATTAGCTAAGTTCAGATAGTATTTGGTGGGAAACAAGTTCGTGGTTAAGACTGATCACAATAGTCTTAAACACTTCATGCATCAGAAGGATCTAAACGAGAGGCAACAAAAGTGGGTGAGTAAGCTTCAAGCTTACGACTTTGACATTGAGTATGTCAAAGGAAAAAATAACATTGTGGCTAATGCTCTGTCTAGGAGACCCCATTTGAGCTCGCTGTGTTTGCTTACCACTGATTGGAAGGATATGTTGCTTGCTGATTATGCCAAAAATCAGTTTGCAACCAGCATCATTGAGGGTACTTTTCATGACGAAAGGTACAAGGTGATTCAGGGGTTGATACACTACAAGGGTAGAATCTTTCTGGTGGCTGATTCTAAGCTCAGAAAGAAGATTTTATTGACATTTCATGACATTCCGCTTGCTGGTCACCAAGGATTCTTTAAGACGTATAGGCAGATCTGAGAAAGATTTTCTTGGAAAGGGTTGAAAGGAGAAGTGCAACGCTACATTCAGGAGTGTCCCGTTTGTCAAATGAACAAGAATGAGCATACTCTACCAGCTGGTCTGCTGCAACCTCTTCCCATTCCCAATCAAAAATGGGAAAGCATATCGATGGACTTCATCACAGGGTTGCCCAAGGTCCAAGGGAAGGATTGTATTTATGTTGTAGTGGATCGATTAACAAAATTTGCTCACTTCTTCGCCATTACCAGCTCTTTTTCAGCAGCCCAAGTTGCAGATCTGTTTTTTCATGAGGTGTTTAGGTTACATGGGCTGCCAAAAAACATTGTGAGTGATAGGGATAGCAACTTCCTAAGCACTTTTGTGCTTACTCCAAGCACTAGTTATCACCCCCAAACAGACGGACAAACTGAAATAGTGAACAAGTGGTTGGAAGGCTACTTGAGAAACTATGTTTCGGAGCAGCAAAGAGCGTGGGTTAAGTGGCTTCACATAGGCGAGTACTGTTATAATTCTTCCTTTCATATGTCAATAAAGATGTCACCTTTCTTGGCTCTTTATGGTTATGAAGCACCTAGTTTTGCTGATTTGGTATTTGGCGATAGCAAAGCTCCTCAAGCCAAGGACTTATTGCAGCAGAGTCAAGACATCATGAAATCCTTGAAGAACAATCTTCAGATTGTACAGAATCAGCAGAAGATGTATGCTGATCAGAGGCGTGTTGAGCACTCTTTCGAGGTTAGGGATATGGTTTATCTCCGACTATAGCCTTACAGACAGTCTACTCTCAAGAAGAGTGGAGTTGAGAAGCTCAAACCTCGCTTCTATGGGCCGTTCAAGGTTATCAAAAGGGTGGGAGCAGTAGCGTATGAGTTGGAGCTACCTTCAAGTAGCAAAGTGCACAATGTCTTCCACGTGTCTCGCCTCAAGAAGGCGCTTGGACATAATGTTATTGCTGCATCATAGTTGCCGCCTTTGGATGAAGAAGGATAGTTGGTTTTAATTCCAGAGGAGATTCTTGATTCTCGTGAGTGTTCTTTGAGGAAAAGAACAATCAGAGAATATTTGGTGAAGTGGAAGAACTTGCCTATAGAGGATGCAACTTGGGAGAATGATGAGATTCTGCAGCATCCTGGTTTGCGATTGCTTGAGGACAAGCAATCTTGGGAAGGGCGGACTGTAATGTCCCCTTCTCGAGCATGATCTTTCCAGTGATCGTTGGCCTATTCCGGAGACCCATCGGCTACTTGGAAGGTAAAATTAGGGTTTCTTGTTTTGAAGGATGCTCTTGCTCGAGGTTGGTTGATTCAATGGCGGATTCTTTCTGGGTTTTCAGAGAGCTTCGTAGTGATATGTTCTTCTTGGCATTCTGAGCATCTTCAGGAATTTACTATTTTTAGTAAATTCTATTTCTGGCAGTGTTTCTGTTGGTTTCGGCATGGTTGACTTTCTACTCAGACTGATCAGTTGGCTTGCTCATTTATGGCTTCGGGGCACAATTGGAGAGATAAGTCAAATTATTTAATTAAAGTCATGTTTTAATGTTATATTTTAACATTGACCCCCTTGGCCTAGCTCGTCACTTTAAGTTGTTTTAAAAGATGTCTTTATGGGTGGGCGCCTCATTAAAAGAAATTAATTATATTTCTTATAAAGTAAAGATTAACCCAAGCTCAAATTGGACGCCAACTTCAAGGAGGAAATAAAGTATTATTAAAAAGTCAAAGTTTGCTTGGAAAAGTGGGACGCCTTTTATTGGAGGATTAGGGTTTGGTTCGAAAAGGAAGTTTAGGGTTTCGAGAAAGATCATCTGAAAATTATAAAAGGAGGCCATTGGTTATCATTGAGATTATCTTTTGTCTACAGGAATGTTATGCTGCCGGATTGGCTGTGGGATTGCTTCGAGGAATGTACGCCTCCTAGCTCGGCATTGCTTCTCGCTTGAAAGATAGCGACTAGTGGTGAATAGTATAGTTTGTGAGTTTGCATTGGGATTTGTGCATTGTAATCAGCTTGTAGTTTTTTAGTTCAGTTTATGCATATTAGAGAAATTTTGGAAATTGCATTTTCACTACAGCAGATTGTCTTTTTCATTCATAAATCAAAAAATACAAAAAGATTGTTCTGGGTATTGTTTAGATCCTTTTGTCTGGGTAGGGCGCACCTATGTTTTAAGTTTCAGAAATTTTAGTGAAGCATGGAATTTTAAAAGTAAAATCGCCCTCTTGCTGGGCCGTACATTTATGTACTTTCTTGGGATTCGTGCAAAAATTAAATGTTAGCATTTTAAGTCCGTTTCTTGTTGTCATCTTGGGCGCCATCATATCAGGAGTACATTGCATCAGAGATCATGTCAATCGAGTGAGAAATGAGGGATTTACGAGCTAATCATTGAATCTATGAGTTGCTGGTTATATGTTTAAAAGTGCAGGTCTGTCATAACAGATTTGATAAAATCTGCATCTTCCTTTGGCTTGGGGTTCTGAGATTGTTAAACGGCTATGTGAAAGATTCCTCGTCATTGTAACAATTTTGAAGAGCTCTAATACTTGATCTTGCAGGGATTCATAGCTATTGTAAGCTGGCAGTAGTACTGACAGTAGTTCCTCAATCCTGCTTTTTCATGATTTGTAATAATCATCTTTACTTTCTGTAATTGCTTGTAATATCTCAATCTCCGCCCTATGGTAGCTACTTTCCCACTCCGAGTTAGAAAGCACATTCTGGGTGTCGAGTTACTTCCAGCGTTCTAGCTTATTTCTCTTCAAAGCATTGTAATTTTCTGTTATCTCTGCCATATGGTCGCCTCATTTCCACATTGGATTGAGTAGCACATACTTGGTGTTGAGTGTGCTTTCAGTATATTAGATTGTAAGGATCCTTTGACCACATGCTCGTCGTTCGTCGGCGCATTCTTGGTTAGAGTTCTTGCATAAGCATTTTGATTAAGACCCTCTGACCATATGCTCGCCATCATCGGCGCCATTCTTGGTTAGAGTTCCTTCAGCTCAGTTTGTGCATTCAGATCCTCTGACCAATGCTCACACCTTGCCCACATCAAGATCCTGGTGTACATTCTGGTTAGAGTTGTTTCAGTATCGTTTTGGTTTAGCTGCTAACCTTAACGGTGCATTGGTTTGTAACTTGCAATTGAAAAAGTTGAAAATTTTTTTGGCTCGGAATATTTCAGAAATAGTACTTACTAAAAATAGCATACTGCTAAAAATAGTAAGTTGTTCCAAACTCATTTTCTCCACATTTTGAGTAGCCGTCGCAACTTACTTAAAATAGTAAGTCCGGAAAAGTCATCTGATTCAGTTGCATGTCACACCATCGCGAAGCTCTCTGAAAACCCAGAAGGAATCCAAAAGCCAAACTGGAAAATTCCAACATGCAAGCCTCCAAAAAGCAGCTGAGAACGCAAGTCAATATCTTGTCATGCATGTAACCTCATTGTGAAGCTCTCCAAAAACCCAAAAAGCTTCACCAGACATGCGTTAGAAACTCTCGCATGCAAGACCTCAAAACCTCCTCTGAAAGTGGAAACCCTAATTTTCATTTCAGCTTTAGCCTACGAGTTTCCAGAAATAGGCTAAATCCAAACGAAGAGTGTAGGGCTAAATTGGGGACATTACAAAATCCCAAATTAGAACAATTAAATCCACACGAAAATAATACATCATTCCAAAGGAGAAAAATCAATCATGTAAATTAAATAACTCAATTCAAAATATTTAAGGGTTAAATTTATGTAAACCACTAAAAGATAAAATCAATTAAATGACCCTAAAAAGGAACAAATTTTGCTTGTTGATAAATTAATTAAAATAAAGACATATGACTTTTAACACTACCAAAAGTGTGGAATGCACATAACATGCACATAGCATGCACATAGAGGTTAACACAATTACGACAAACTCACAAAGCAGTTGTGAATGTCACTGGCTCTTCCACACCCATAGTGACAAAGTGAACCAATCTAGACATGAGGATGGATCTCATTGTTTTCTTAGGTGAAGCGAGATAGGTTTAGCTTTGATCATGGACATCTACACCACATGCCATCCTATTGGTCATAATACATGTTAATATACCTTGCACTCTCAATGGGCACATCAAATCCCGTAATGCAATATAGTCAAAATAACTATTAGCAAACATATCAGCATGGAAATATAACATGTATAATATCACAACTCATATATCCACAACACATATCATCGTAATAATTTATCTGCATACTACAAAATCAAATTATGACATAATCAGATCCACTAATCTCAATTAATCATTTAATTAGAGCATGAATGATTTCTTGGTCAATTTCACAAACATTTAACATGGTAGCACACTAGCCAAGCATCACTCTATTAACCGTAGCATTGATGTACGAATGTAAATAAGCTCAAACAAAGCACACTGGATACATGTTAGCATATACATGATTGTATGCATCATAAACATAATTCAACTGCAGGTACTAGCATGGGTTATCCATCTGAAGTTTTAACACTAGGTTTTAAGAAAAATTACGCTTATAAAGTCAGTAATTAAATCATGGTAGGGCAAGAGCTAAACACGGGTGGTCTTATATAAGAAATTATGATGTCCCCTTTGGGTTTCAAAACTGATTTTTTTGTTTTTGTTTGAATTGTGATTTTTTTTTGTTTTTAGTGTCGAAAATTGAAGAAATTGCAAAAACACAATAATGAAAAGGAAATTGCATACATGAACGAGAACTAGTAATCTTTATTGATTTGAAACACAATTAAAACATACCCATTTGCTGATTTTGAACACTACAGTTCTGATTTATTAAAACTAGCATTTATTGACTCATAACCCAGACATCAATCTGTGAAATTGACAACTTCACTATGGAATGGTTGCTGATCTGCTAATTGAGCTTGGATGCCCTGTTTATGACTGTGACCAACCTCCAAATAGGTGTGTTTCACTTCCTAGAGCTCCCATGTGCCCCTCTTGCAGTTGTACGGCCTTTGTGAACTCCCACATGCCTCAAAAGGGATGTAAATCTCTGCGTTGGAAACCTGATTTGTGATTGCAAACTGTACGGCCTGCAATGGTGTTCAATCTGCCTTGGTATGCCTTGCAAAAGATGGTCTCTATGACGCCAGGCAAGAGTGCAAAGAAGATGAATTCCCACATGCCAATTCTGGAAGCTCTGATCCACAATTTATTTAACTCAAACCCTTATTTCAAAGCTGCTGATGAAAACACTATCTGATAATGCCCTCTGATTGAGACCATTCAATCTAGAATCCTTAGACGGTCTTTCACGCCTATAGATCCTGTCCTAACCGAGGGTTTTCATCCTCTGATCAGCTTGAAACTTCATACTTGCAAATCTATTGCTCAACTCTCATAATTGTGAATAATAAACTTGGATGATGAAAAGTGATTTCTCTTTGCTCTTTTATTCACCTCCAAACCCTAAACCCTAATCGTGGAAATTTTGACTTTTAAATCAAATAACAATTATTGCCTTCTCAAATCCAACGCTTCACTTTGGCCATTAAATGATTTAATTTAACTTTGTCTTGAAAAGCGTCCCCTTTCACTTAAATATTAATAAAGTGACTTAAAATGTATTCTTTCAATAAAGTCACTTTATTACTTTAATAATGGCCAAGTTATAAAGTACTTTACCAAAGTAACTTCAAAACATTAAATTAATAAGTCACTTTAGTAAAAGAATATCATTAAAGTAATGTGACTTAATAATTCAATAACTCTTGGCAAAAGTCTAGCAATAATCTCTTGAGAATGTCCCGTCACCATTACCAACTGTAGGTGTGCCGCCACTGAGCTTGATATTACTTACTTTAAATAGCAAGTATTAATGGTGAACTCCTGAAATGCCTTCGAACGACCAACCAAATACTAGATCATCAAGTTGAATAAGCCGAAATGAAACATCAAGCCTATTGAAGAGCCTGAATCTCCCCAAATGGGTCCCCTAAACATCTCTCTAGCCTACGAGAATCGTAGTCATAGGCTAACTCTAACTCCAAAACCACTAGCTAGAAAGGGGACATTACATAAATGGTCAAAATAAAGCCCTAAACATGACAAAGGCAGAAGACACTAATATGAGTGCATAAACATAAAATGAAAAGTGCAAAGTATGCAATCTTTGAGCTTACAATAGGCCATAACCAACTTAATTTTATCTTCCAGCCTTCTTGGAGGATAAATTGCATAGAGTTTTTGACACCTAGCATATGGGTGGCTTACCAGTAGAGAAGATATTGGTGAGATTCGTAAATTTGCTTACTATAATTGCAAAAGCATATAAAGAAATGGAAAAAACTTTACCGAGTTCATGTTAATGTTTATAGCGGTGGGAGATATTTTTCTCTCAAATTTAAAATGAAATAATGTTCAAGGCAGGTCGGCCTTTTGATGAACAAATAAATATTTTATATTTTCTATTTTTCATGGAGGCCGACCTAGAGAAGAGGTTGACAATCATTGTATATAAAGGAGGTGAAGATACCTCATTTGATCATCACAATCATTCATTCCAATTTGTACTTTCAAGAAGAAGTTTGCACCTGTAGCAGTAGATCATCATCTTGTAGCAGCAGATCGATTTCAAGGAGAAACATATTTTCTTCGTATTTTTTGCATCAAGGAGAGGTGCTATTATTCATTGTATCAATTCGACCTTGAGTAGGGCCTGGCTTGTAAGCAAATTTCTGCTCTTATTTATTCAATATATAAGAGATATATTTTGCTGGGTTTTTCTCCCTCGAGAAGGAGGGTTTTCCCAGGGTAATTCATTGTGTTCTTTGCTAAGTGTGTTATATTTCTGCTTATTTACATATTTGGTCTAAAACTAACATGGTATCAGAGCGGGTTTAAGCAAGATCCGATTAAATTTGTTTAAGCAGCCAAGTCATCTCTTTATCTAGGGTAGTCTATCAAAGAAACGAAGATGGTGAATGAAGTCATGGTCAAAGATAGGCTTGATGGTGCATCAAATTTCACCTCTTGGAAATTCAGAGTTCTTATTGCCTTAGAAGAAAATGATCTTCTAGAGTTCGTGGAAAATAATGTGCTCGAGCCATCTGATGATGCTGAGAAAATTCAATGGAAGAAGAATGGCATGAAGGCTAGAAAGATCATGATAGACTCCATGAAGGATCATCTAGTGCCGATTATCTCCAAGATGAAGACAGCCAAAGATATGTTCGAGGCTCTACAAGGATTGTATAAGATCAACAATACCAGTAGAGCCCTTGCTTTGAGACAACAACTCCATCATATAAAAATGGCTAAAGGAGATTCAGTCATCTCCTTCTTCATAAAGATTGCTGAGTTGAGAGATCAACTATGCACCATTGGAGACATAATCAAAGATAGAGAACTAGTTATGTTGGCACTAAATGGTCTTCCTCAATCTTGGGAACTTTTTATTCAAAGCATTAGTGGGAGATCTAAGTTGCCCAAGTTTGATTGTCTTCGAGCTGATTGTATTCAAGAAGAATCCAGGTTGGCAGCAAGAGGAAATGGGCGAAATTCTCATAATGAAGAAAGTCATGTCCTTATTGCTCAAGCTTCCAGAAGAAAAGGAAGAGAAGAGAAAAGAGGCAATTTCAAGAGGAATAGAGATAAAAAATCAGATTCTGTTCCAGAACCAAAGAAGAAGAAGGACCTCTCTCACATTCAATGTTACAGGTGTGACAAGTATGGTCAAGTATGGTCACTATGCTTGATATTGCATATCCAAGCCAAAGCAACACACCTCTACTGCAGATGTTGATGATGTGTCACCTCAAAAGGAATCTAGAGACGATTCAGGGGGATTTCTATTCATCTCCGCTCTTTCAAGCAATGTTCCAACTGACAGTGACACTTGGTTGATTGATAGTGGTGCTTCACGACATATTATAGGATATCGAGAGCATCTTTCAGACTTGGTAGAGAAAGAGACTAACTTTCAAGTTGTTATTCCCTAAAAGGAGTTGGGGCCACTTCTCTTTAGCTAGATTTAGGTATTCCTCTTCATTTGAGTGATGTTTTGTTTGTACCAGGGATCAAAAGAAATCTTGTCTCCATTTCAGCTTTGGAGGACAAAGGGTACAAGGTTGCCTTTTCTAAAGGGAAAGTTCTTGCATGGCCTAAGAACTCTAGCATAGAATCAACTCATGTGATTGGCGTTCGTCAGGAGAGCTTATACAGATTATCAATTCGTCCAGTCTAGGCTTTATTGCACGACACTATCAGTTTGAGTGAGCTATGGCACAAGAGACTTGCTCACTTACACTTTAGAGCCCTTCCATACATGGAGAAGATGGTTACTGGTCTTCCTAAGCTTGGTCTGGAGCACGATGGAATTTGTAGAGGATGTGCACTTGGTAAGAATATCAAGAGTCCCTTTCATAGTAGTGACAGTAGATCAAGGGAATTTTAGATCTTGTTCATTCTGATTTATGTGGTCCAATGTCTGTGGCATCTTTGAGTGGATTTTGGTACTATGTGATTTTCATTGATGATTATTTTCGGAAGACTTGGATTTACTTCTTGAAATCTAAGGAGTCAGAAGAAATACTTGATAGATTCAAAGAATTCAAAGCTCAAGTTGAAAACATGTCCGGGA